>JAAGWI010016239.1:0-12012 GCA_012274505.1 Galium porrigens var. tenue
CTGCTACAACCGCAACACCACTAGATCCAAAACACGATCTATGTTTTTCAAACTGTAAACACCTTGAAAACCACAGATCACGAGCGGAAACACGATCTGTTCAATTAGATCGAAAACAATAAACACAAATCACAAAAGCACGACCTGTATAATCAGATCGAGAACAATACATCGACGTGAACAACTAAATCATAGATTCAATCGATCAAATCGAAGAACAATTTTAATGTGTGAATAGATTCACACTTATTCAATAATCTGAAGAATCAATAAACAAATAAACAATTGTTTCCCCATCTTCCCATCATGGGAAGATGGGGAAAAGATTGATGGAAGACTAGGGTTTTTTGGCGGAGTGGATTTTGCGGAAACGGCGGAGAGGTTTTTGATTACTATAGCCACTTTCTTGTTATAGTGTACAGAATTAGTTAAACACATTTTTTCATTTTTGTTTTTGTTATAATTTTAAATGTAGAATCGAACCAAAAGAGTCCCACCGCTCGGGTAATATGACCCGGCCCGCCCCGTGAATATTTTGACCGTACCATCCTGCAGATAATCATCCTAACTGGGCCGGGCGATTTTCTTGATTGCACACCCCAGCTAACCTAAAAATAACCCATACATGCGACAGAGAGAATACAAGAAGTTCATCGTCAATTCAAGTGAAACCCCGCGCTTGTGAGGTACAACATGAATTCCATTTTTTTTCGTTTTTAAATCTGGGCATTAGAATTTTGTTACTTAATCTCCGTATATATGTAGCAGGAATTGGTGCCATGGCAGCTCCGGGACCTCCGCCAGTTGGAGTTTCACATGGGAGTTTCTCTTACGCTGCGAATTTACAGCCACCGCAAGCTGTATGAACTAATTTCTTGCCTTGTTTTCTAAAACTAAGTGTTTCTGTAGTATTGTGAAATTAGGTTTATGGTACTGCTTGTTATGTTTGAAATTGGTTGAGATAGTAGCTTGTTAATTTAGATTGTTAGTGGGGGATCGTACATTTGTTAAATGGTACAATATTGATAGTACTATCGGAACTAATCTTTTCTAATCAGTGTAAATGAAAAATGATGAAAAAAAATATTGGTTAATGTTTTATTACAGGTTAATGTTTCATTACAGGTTAATGTTTCATTTATTGATAAAATTGTGTGAACATTATTCTTGAAAGTGAAACTGTCCAACTTGAGTACTGATTTTTTCACATTTTCCTCACGTGGAAGATTAACTTATAGATTGAGCGGTAGTGATTGAAATTGAATTATGGTGTAACCATTGAAGGCGTTCTAGTTTTCTTTCCTTCTATATCATCTTATTAATTTTACTACCACAGTACTACGCAAGGTTAGATTGTTATGAATTTAATCTGCGTGCATCATTTCAATGGATGTCAAAATGAGTTTGAAAGCTAGTACATGGATCTAACCCAGTTAAACTAATTGACATTTTCTTGTGTCTGTTGCACAACATATTTTTTGAGTTTCACTTATACTTTATGCTGCAAGCACCTGAGTTTGGCAAGTTTTGCTATGTTGATGATTCTGTTTCAGTTCTGGAAATTAAGGTTGGCAAATATGTTTAGAGTTTGGTCTCTAATATACAGTGAAGAAGTTATTCTGTAAACATAAGATAAGAATAGGTATTTTGTTTCCATTCAGAAAGTTGTAGAAATGCTAACATTATGCGAGAGGTGACTATTTAATTAAATAATGTGCATTATGTGCCCATTTGTCTCTCTTGGAGATGTCATGCTACCAATACAGTTTGCATGGTTCTTGAATTATTTACTTTTACGACTTTTGCACATTGCTGGATCTGTGAAAACCCTAATATCTAGTAGGTCTGGATTTTTTTTACTGCAGAATAACACAGTTGATGTCATTCAAGAAAAAGGAGTGTCATCTTCCACATTGCCTGTACCACATTTCAAGCCACAACTGGCTCAAGCAACTTCTGTGTCGAACGCTTTTATTCCACACAATGCAACAACTATTAATGTGCCCCCTCCACCATCATATCAGGTTCTTCCTGGATTCTCGAACCCCCCTATAGCTCCTGGACCCCCTGGAATATCTCCATCAACACTTTTACCTGCCAATATAATGGTTACTCCTCAACATGGTGATTTTTCTTCTGCATTTCCGAGGCCAATTGTTCAAGCACCTCATTTCCAGCATGCAGGATATTCTCTGCATCAATCTCTACCTCCCCTGTCTTCATCTTTACAGGGAGGATGGTTGCAGCCTACACTAATTAGTGGACCACTAAGACAACCCTTTTCTCCATATCCCGCCGCTTTTACCGGTACCTTTCCTCACTCAGCTCGCAGCACACCAGTCCCATCTGTTCCATCACCTGATCCCCAACCCCCTGGTGTTTCTGGTACTGGAGTATCTTCTGGAAATCCCATTGCAGCTAGTGCTAGCCAGTCAACAAGTCTGGATATTCCTCCTGGGATTGGTAAGCTTAGAGTTCATGTAAGACATTTAGGCTTGATATTGTTATATACTAGTTTTTAAATTGTTTATCTTTTGTTCGAAGTTTGCCACTTACTGTGATCATCTGCAGATAATTCTAAATATGTCAATACTGTTAATGTCAAAGATGAATCTTCTACCAGTGAACAACTGGCCTGGTCAGCTCATAGGACTGAAACAGGAGCTGTATACTATTACAATTCTTTGACGGGAGAATCAACCTATGAGAGACCTTCTCGTTTCAATGGAGAGGTACTTTGATAGCTTCATTTTCTAATCTCTATAAATTCAAGTTGATTAATTTGACCTTAACCTTGTTGTGAATTTTTTCTGACTGGTTCTTGTGACCATCGGTTATTTTATTATCTGGTACTGGATGTTGTCACAATTCATATCTCTTATCGCTGAGTTGTCTGGTACCCAAAGGTTCCTTACTAGTCACTCATGTTTATAGATTATCGCCATGTAATTTCATGCTTGAAATTTTAATATTGTGGAAACCTGAAAATAATGTACTCTTGCTACTTTACACGCCGGTTAGCACTGATAATGAATTACTAAATTGTAGTTGTTGTATACAGGTCGGAAATCAGTTCAGGAAGTTAAAGTTTATTGGTTCAACTTTAGATAACCAATTTTTGATAAGGTCATGTACTTATATTATTTTCTCTTTATACTGACATTTGATTTATTGCTTGTATATTGCAGCCTGAAAAAGTGACTGCTCATCCAACTCCAGTCTCATGGTAAATTTTTTTGTAATCATTTTCTTATATATGTGGTTTCTTTTTAAGATATCCTTAATACTTCAATTTGGGAAAAAGGTGAATGCTAGGAATTGAGTCAACTTTGGTGAAAATCGTTGTTTGTAAATCTCATTTGTAGTTAGTTACTTCTCTCATAGTTTACCTTCTAGACATCTCTATTGAGGAGGTGGTAGAACTTGTATGTCTTCATGGACACTTGTTCTGGCTGAAAACTATTGTTGTGAAGAAATGGGCAGCATAGTAATGCTAATATTAACTGCCAGCGTGGCAGACTGGCAGTTATCTGTAGGCTATGAATGGTGATTATATTAGTAGTGGTCGGTTTAAAAAGCCGATTTGTTGCCACTAAAGTATCCAAGAATTACAACTTGTTGAATATTATTTTAGAATGTAGTATTTATTAGCTAATGTTTTGGCTTGAGAACTCAGATTTTACCTCTTTTGGTAGAGCTTGACCATAGATGTTCTTATTTTCAGCATATTTCCTTCAAATAAGATTGTATTGTTCATGATTTTGGACTATTGCTTGCACGCCTAAAACTTACAGATTTGCTAACATGCTTTATTATTGCTGACTCTATTCAGGGAGAAATTGGATGGTACAGATTGGGCTTTGGTGAAAACTAATGATGGCAAGAGATATTACTACAACATGAAAACTAAGGTGTTTTTCCCAAACTATCTTGTTGTGCTTATGTGATATCTAGAGTGTATTGTCTTTATCTTTCATCGATATGTCTCCAGGGATTATTGGTCCTACACCATTCATTTCCTTTTTTGTTGCATGGGTTCATTGATTTGTGGGGTTGTTGCATTAAGGCTGGTTTTATTCTTTCAGCTTCATTTTCTCCATTTTGCGGGTTTTATTAACCCATTTATTTGAGCATTATTTTTTCTTTTCCTACATATAGGATTTTGTTAGAAGTTTCTAGTGAACCATATCTGTGTTTTTTAATTATTGTTTTTAGCATAGCATTGGAGGGTATGTTATTATGCTCTTTGATCTTCCATCTTTCCATCTTTTTTATTTTCATCTTAATTGTGAATGACCTGGAAAGCGGACAAATTGTGTCTCACAGTTTTTGTTTTCCATAATGTCTTTAAACAGCTAAGCAGTTGGCAGATTCCTGCTGAAGTCTCAGAGGGCAAAAACAAAGACGATGATGTATTTAAGACACAAGCCATGTCAGTATCTAATACTAATGCATTAACTGAAAAAGGACCAACTCCTGTTACTTTGAGTGCCCCTGCTGCTAATACAGGTGGTCGTGATGCCACAGTTTTAAGATCATCAAATCTGGTGTCACCTTCAGCATTGGATCTTATAAAAAAGAAGCTGCAGGATCCTGGAGCAACCCCTAATTCTCCTGGTGCAACTTCGCTTGTAGCCATATCTGAAGACTTAAATGGTTCCAAAGTGGCTGCAGTAACAGTTAGGGATCCTGAGACTGAGAATAGCAAAGACAAAATAAAAGATGGAGAAAATAATTTGTCTGAAGATTCTTCTGAATCAGATGATGATGATAATGGACCAACGAAGGAGGAATGTATCATTCAATTCAAAGTATACCACTTCTTTGATTCTTGACTAGCTGTCTGTTGATAACTTGTTCAATAATTTTTGTGATTTTTTAATCTTGTTACATTGGCAGAAAATGCTCAAGGAGCGTGGTGTAGTGCCATTTTCAAAATGGGAAAAGGAACTCCCAAAGCTAGTATTTGATCCTCGTTTTAAGGTTTGTCATATTTGTAGTATTAGCCAATTGTAGTTTTGTGTATTGCCTGCTATCTCCACACCCTCTCTTGTGTACTGGTCTCACGACTATTATGTTTTTATTGTGGAATTTGTATGCTGTTGATTGATGCGTCATTTCTCCATTGTTGTGTAGTAGTCACTGAACGATTGTGTTGCTTCTAAAGATGATCAGTAATATTATAGCTGGAAGCCTTTTTATTGTCATAATTGTTTGCTTGGAACTGATCTCCAAACTTAAATATGAGGCATTATAAATTAGTTACAAAAGTACATGATCTCCAAAACTAAATTTAGATAAAACACTTCAATTTAGCACAAGGGTACATGCTAAATAAGTATCCAATGATGTCCAATCAGAATTAGTTCTCATACATATGGCTCTAATTTTGTGTAAGGATAGAGTCTGAAGTTTTAATGTGTGGCAATTATATACATAGAAGTATATCATCGGGATATTATCAAATACACATTGAAACTTTCCAATCACGATGAAGCAAACAGGCTCATGAGAGTATCATCTCCTATGTTTCTTCTGTTCATATAATTTGAGCGATATTCCTTTCTTCATTCACTCATCCAGCTATCAGCGGGCTTGAGGTTGCATTTTATATTTTCTAATTTGATAATATGTGGTGATCTCAGGCCATCCCAAATCATAGTGCTCGAAGAGCCTTGTTTGAACACTACGTTAGGAATCGTGCTGAAGAAGAGCGTAAGGAGAAACGAGCTGCTCAAAAAGCTGCAGTTGAGGGGTTCAAGAAATTGTTGGAAGAAGCAAAGGAGGTTCATGCAGTTTACTTCTTTTGTTACTAATCTTTTTTGTTCTTGGTGCTCTAAATTTAAGTTTTCAAAATGTTTACAACCCAATCCTTTTTTAAAAAATATTTCAGCAAACTGACCACCATACTGATTATCATACATTCAAGAAGCAATGGGGACATGATGGACGATTTTTGGCCTTGGATCGAAAAGAAAGGGAATCTTTGTTGAATGAAAGGTATGCATAAAATTGACTAGGCACCTTTATATCCTATTGCAGCAGAGCAACTGCTAGAACTTGTTTAAGGGATTGAACATTGAGTACATCTCTTAAACATCGTGTCTGATATAAGCTAACGCAAGTACTCATGAGAGTGAATGCCCATCCCTGAGCTGTCTTTTCCTACACTATGAGTGACAAAGTATTTTGAGTTAAGGGTAGGCTTTGCCAGTTCTATGTTTTCTTTGAGACGGTTAGCTATTTTCTAAAGGTCCTGAAACTGGGAGGTCTAATATATCTCTAACTTTAACTCTTAATTGCGAGCGTGAGACAGAAGAGGGAGGGAGTGGTTGAGAGCAAGTGTACCATGACTTTGTTCCTCTTTTTTTGTTGTTAAAAAGCACTTTATTTTTGCTTCAGTATCCTGGCACATGGTGAATATGGCGCCTTCTTCCCCCCCCAGATACATTGATTAAATGCTATACAGGAAAAAAAAAGTTCTCTTTAGACAAAGTATATATGAATATCAGATCATGTATCATCAACTACATTATTCTAGCCCATTTGAACTAATTTACTTTTCTGTTCATGGAAGCAGGATCAATTTTTCATAACGCTTAATTTTTTTATGATCTGCTTTATACAATAGGAGGGGATAAAGGTCTTGTTAATTTTGTTATTTTATAATTTCTATGTTCTATATGCAACTAATGCATGGTTTTATGCATGTCCAGGATTCTGCCCCTCAAAAGAGCTGCTGAAGAAAAAACTCAAGCTGTTCGTGCTGCAGCTACTTCAAGTTTTAAATCCATGCTTAAAGAGAGAGGAGATATTACTTTATCTTCGCGCTGGTCAAAGGTATGGAGTTTGGTGTTCATCTCAACTTACCTCTATCTGCTGTGTATTGGATTTTTAGCCTGCATGCCTATTTCAATCAGTATCATCTTACTTGTCT
Organism: Galium porrigens var. tenue; assembly: GCA_012274505.1. Taxonomy (NCBI): domain Eukaryota; kingdom Viridiplantae; phylum Streptophyta; class Magnoliopsida; order Gentianales; family Rubiaceae; genus Galium; species Galium porrigens. The sequence continues at coordinate 6,938 of JAAGWI010016239.1, forward strand.
TGTCTCCATACAGATTTACTGTAACATTAGGAAACTTATTACAAACCCTTTTTGTTTTTTAGTTGACTTGAGTTCTGTTTTCCTGTCTCATGAACATCCCTTGTGTATTTCACTCTCTCAAAAAATGGTTTAAATAATATGCTACAAAAGCCGTCTCCGTTAGGTACTGAACCAGAATACTTGTTGTTTGCAACATCTCCACAAGCTTAGTGTACATTGTCTGTTTTTATCACTATGACGCATTTGTACTGACATAATTGAAAAGCCTACTTGTGTTGTCTGAGGATTCATATGCTACTTCCGTTTTGGTTAATGAACTCCAATTGTGATGGAACACACTGTTGAGTTGAATGATTGAATATTTTTGTGTTCACGCTAACTCAAATTCGTCCATATAATTTTAAATTTCCCAATAAATAATCAGTTCATTGCATAATGTCGATATAGAAATATTAGTTTTTCGGACTCACTTGTAGCCTTTCTTGATACTCTACCCACTGAGTTGGTATTTCTTGGATTGGCAGACTCAATTTATTATTTTTTGGCAGGTGAAAGATAGTTTTAGGAATGATCCTCGTTACAAATCTGTCAAGCATGAAGATAAGGAGGCGTTATTTGAGGAATACATCTTTGAATTGAAGGCTGCTGAAGAGGAGATGGAGCGTGTCGTGAAAGAAAGAAATAATGAGGAGGTTAGAGGAACTGGCTCTCCATTGTTTTATTTTTTGTTTTCCATTATTTAATACTATATACTTTTCATTTTTTGGTTGTGATGGAAATTATATGTCCGATTCTCTTGGTTCTGTTGTCTTTCTCTGTCAAGTTTCTTTTGTGCTTATCAACTATTCTGTTTTGGATGATGGGTAGTCAGTAGTCTGTCCTTTAACTTGAATCATTGTTCAACTGTCAAAAATGCAGGATAATGCTAGAATGTTTTATCTTCGAAATTGTCCATTGGGTATATAGTTATGTGCCAAATTTAGGATATTTGTAGTCCATTTTCAACTTTGGAAAGATTAGGTACGAGGTAATTTAGAGGCTTACTATATAAGCATTTGGTGTGGATATGATTGGACTTCAGAACAAGAAATATGCTCTCTAGCAATTTCCATTATTTCCATTAACTTACTTTGAACAAGCTAATGCAAGGAAGGGAAAAAGAGTCTACTTAATTTATTAGTCCCTCCATCCCACAAATAGGGTCTGTTGTCTACTTTGGATAATATACAACTTGTCATGAGTTACAGAGTGTAATATACAAAATAGATTTTCGCTACAAGTTTTTCAACGTACGCCCTTGTTTCCCGTCAAATGATTTAAAATCGACACTTTCTATATCAACATGTAAGGAATAGAAAGTCTTTTCTTGTTCCTCTTGAGACAAAAATATATTTTATATGGACCTAGGAACTGTTTTGTACAATATAATTATGAAGCTACTAATGTGCTTAGTGCTCATTAGGTTTCAGTTATCACGATAGTACTGTGCAAGAACTATCCTTCTGTTTTCTTGGTTTATGACTTTATGGCTTTATGCTGTCACGTGGATGTAGTCCCGTAAGAGTCTGTTTTGGTTTTATTTAGCCCCTCTGTTAGTCAACTAACAGATCCTAATTTTGACTATCGGTAAAGTTTGAAGAATTACAAAAACACCCTCCATCTTTAAAGTGTTTTAAAATTTTCTTTATTTTAACTTGCACACCAATCAGATAAATATATTTACACTAATGACCATGTCTATAATTTATTACTTATTGATCCAAAAAAACAAGAAGAATATAGCTCTATTACTCCATGCATGAGCCACAAGTGGCCTGGTTCAATACCGGGTTTTTTATCCTTCAACTTAATCCATGACAGCAAAATTTTCAAAAAAGTATCTCAAGCTTTCATAGGAATCTCAATTTCGTCTAGTAACAAATCTTTGGGTTGAATTAGTAAAGAAGCTGTAGCCCACGTGTTTGACCAAAGTTCAGGCCTCCTTTAATTTTTTCCCCTTAGTTAGACATTGGATTTTATTCAATTAAAAATATATAAGTGGTTAATTTAAAATTGCTTTAAAGATGGAGGGTATTTTTCTAATTATTAAAATCTACTGTTGGTCAAAATCAGAAATCCCGGAGGGACTAAATGAACCAAAATTGACTTTTATGGGACTAAATTAGACCAAAAAACTTTTATGGGACCAAAGGAGACTAATATGACAATTTATGGGACCCTAAAATTAATTCTTTACAGAGTGAAGAATTTTTTTTAATAACTTTTATGGTCTAAATTTTCTCCTCTAATTTTTTAGGAGAAACTGAGAGAGAGGGAACGAGAATTGCGCAAAAGAAAAGAAAGAGAAGAGCAAGAAGTCGAGAGAGTGCGTTCAAAAGTTCGTAGAAAGGTGGCAGTTGAATCTTTTCAAGCTCTACTAGTTGAAATTATTAAGGATCCTCAGGTATGATTGTGTAATTGTTATTTGATTTTGTGTCTTAAGTCTTGTTGGTTGTTTTATCCAAGCTTTCTCAACATCATATTGGAAGGGATGGCAGTCCAAAGTTCACTTGGTCCATGATATAATTGATTTGATACAATAAATTTGAACTAGAGATTATCTCAATTTTATTTCTTTATTGTTGCTTCTTTTGCTGCCCCCTCAATTTTGTTTCCCCTCCCTCAAGTTTCAAGGAAGTACTCGGGTTTTTTTTTCTGTTCATGAACTGAGAGACCTTCTCTTAGGAGATACCTCAAAAGATTGATTGATATGATTGCTTTGGCCACTTGGTCCTGTTAGAACCACGGGTAAACTGCTCAAACACAACAAAGTGGACGAATGCTACTTTGATTTGTTTGTATTGCTCTATGGGCCTAGAAGAATAATATAAGTAGATAAACATTGCTTCCGTACAATAATGAAGCATAATGGATTTAAAATACTGAATTAGGAGGTTACTTCAGATGTTACATCTTTTGGAAATAAGGTATTGGCTATTTTACTTTGCATTATCACGACTGTAGAATATTATACAGATTTATGGAATGTTTACACTCAACTCAACACGTAGATTCTAGGTTGCACTATCAGCTTAAAATTACGGAAAAATAGAATGATAAACTTTAAGCCAAGACAGATCCAAACCACATGTATTATGTGTATTTAGGTAGCTGCATTTGTTGAATTTGGATTGGGTATAAACTCTGACAGGTGCCATGCTGTTCTAGATTTATATTGACTAGTGCATATTTGACTATGACTTGAGTCCACCAAAATATATTAGCTGCTGTTGTCTTCGATGTAATTTTTTTGTTCGCATATTTATTTGTATAACAAATGTGTTCTGAAATTAGGCCAGTTAAAAAGCTATAATTTAGGTAAGCATAAAAACCAATAATGACGTGAAAGTTCATTTGCTACTGGCTGTATCATCTTTTCTTCAGGCAACCTGGACAGACTCGAAGCCTAGGTTGGAGAAGGACCCTCAAGGGCGTGCTGTCAATTCAAATCTTGGTCAATCCGACCTGGAAAAGCTTTTCCGTGAACATGTAAAAATATTACAGGAGGTAAGCATAAAAATATACCGTCAGTGTCCTCAATCTGAACTTATGTGTGCAATGTTGGCATAGCAAGGGATTATGCATTAATAATATGAATGATGGCAAGGGTTTCTGATGAAAATTTGGTGAATGCAAGTTGGCAACTGTTCAGTGTCCCAAAAGTGCAGCCATCACATTGTTTAAACCTAGGAAGTTAATTCCCACATTGCACTAAAATCTTTCTTGATGACATTTCTTCGGTTTCTGCCTTGGATATCGGTTTCTGCCTAATTCAAATACAGTTGGATGTCCGTGTTCAAATTTCACTTTTTTATGGCTTTTAAACCTATGGCCCTGAATCATCTTTCATATTCAATACAATCTCTTTATAGACGTGTATCATATATAATATCGTTGTTATAACTTAACCTTTTTGTCTCTCTCAGAGATCCATGTCTGATTTCCGAGCATTATTAGCAGAGTTCATCACTGCAGAAGCTGCGGCTCGAGAAAAAGATGGCAAATCAGTTCTTACATCATGGTCGACCGCTAAACAGCTTCTGAAGCCTGATCATCGGTATGGAAAGGTGCCAAGGAAAGATAGAGAAACCTTATGGAAGCGACATGTAAATGAAATTCAACAAAGACAAAAGCTATCCCTGGATGAAGAAGTGGAGAAGCACACAGAAGGAAGGAAGAAACGCTCTGTTGGTAGTGACAGGCATTTTTTTGGGATCTAGAGCTCATGATAGAAGATAGTTATGGTTCGGTACTGAACATAATTGGCAGGGTTTCATTTGACCCACATCCAAATAGATTCTCTCACCGGCAAAACATGCTAAACATAGTCTAGGTTTCAGGGCTACATCATCGGTACCTTTTATTGCTTTTAGCCTCTTTCAGTTTAGCGTAGTGTCCAAGGTTGACGAACTCGTAGTGTCTAAGGTTGATGGACTCGTAACGCAGGATGTCATAAGGTTCTCTTGTATTATACGATCAATGATGTTTTATTAAAAATCAAATGTTTTGTTTCATGTTGTAAAAAGTGTATTGAAAACAGATTCGAGTTTAGCTAATGTCATGAAAATGGAAGACGAGCAAAAAGTTTGGTTGGATAAGACCTCTAGTCTCAGAGTTTCACATTTTTTTTAAAAATAAACCACCCATCGGATGGAGGGAATTATATTTGGCTTCCCCACGCCTTCAAAATAAAACTAAAATGACAGGAATAATGAAGCCAGTGGCTTAGTTTAGTACAAATCAGGTAATGCCAAGAGCTCATGAAACAACAGGGGTTGCTTCCAAAAGAATAACCTACGATATCAAGGCCTTTTTACAAAATAAGACAAGCTAAAACCTTCAAAAAGATTAGCGAATCGATAAACGAAACACAATTTAGTCAAAAGGATTAGCAATGCCTAGAAGAGTGGGACTTAAACTGCTGATTTTGATTTAGAGTCTCAGCTTTTACTTTCAACAGAAGAATCCTGGAAGGAGAGGGAGTCTGTTGTACAAGGGAGAAGAAACCCTTCTGTATAGAGCAATTTGAACTGCAA
>JAAGWI010016363.1:0-10244 GCA_012274505.1 Galium porrigens var. tenue
CCTTAATTTTTATGTAAATAGTAATGTGTCATTTAGGGAGTACTCCATCTGTTTTTTTTATTATGGCACACTACTATTCATCATAAATTTTGTTGCAAGTTTGACCATCAATTTGAAGCACTATATGAATAATAATATCATTGTATGATATATTTTTGGATTCTTCTTAACATGTATTTTCTAAATATCAAAACTTTAGATTTAGTAAATATATGTAACTAAAGTTATTGAGAGTCAAACTTGTCGTCAAATAGTGTTTCTTTTTAATTATGCCAAAAATAGAAAACCGGAGGGAGTATTAAAATTGCAGAAACAACTATTAAAGAGTAGAAAATTCCTAATGTTGTAGTCATGTGCCAATTTCTTTCTTCTTTTTTTTTTTTTGAAGAACATGTGCCAATTTCTTGATACTGTACTTGGAATGTGTGCCAATGAATTTAAAATTTTAATGAGATCTATACTTTTCCGGAAAGAAATCCCACATGCCAATGAATAGTATATAAGATAACCACGAAAATTCAGAAATTTCGACGTTTTGTTCAATTTGTTGTTTTTTGGTGGGAAAATTGTGCTCGTGGACCCACCAAACGGGTCGGACCCTGGAAGTTCAATCCAAATAGAAGTCCAAGTCAGGAAGGAGATGGCAAACCGGAGTCGTTATTTTAAAATTCTACACGCAATAATTTCAGACACGACTTCCCACAAAACCCCACAGAGAATCCCAAGAACTCCATCTCGCCCTACGTGGTGCCACCGTAAATAACTGCAAGTTACAGGGCAATCATTGACTACTAATTATTTTTTAAAAATCTTCATGTATAAATGTAATTACACCGGGTTTGAGATAACGGGTCCCCGCCGATCAAAATTGAGTTAGATTAGGATACGTCGTCGTTTTTCCTCGCCGCTCAGCCGATCGCCGTCGCGAGGTGGCCGGGAAACTGCCGCTGCGTACTTTACTTTTATAATTGGAGCTCTGTGTACGTGCCGTTGTATCCCCTCTCAGTGTTAATTTGTTTGTACGAGGTATCAAGGTTTGATGTTTGTTTTTATTATGTTCGAGCAGAGAATGGGTGCAAAATGGTGGATGAAGGTTTCATTGCTGGTGATTTTGATTGGGATGTGTTCTGCAAGAGGTGATTCCGAGTAAAGTTGAAACTTTATGCAATTCAGTAGATGGGTTTTGATTATGGAGAATGAATTCAAGTTATTTCTATATTTAGCTGGAAATTTGTGTTATTTAAAGTAATGGTTTTGAGGTGATCCAGGTTGTTTGTGTCAGTGGCTATAACTGGTTTGATTGAAGTCTGGAATCTATGCTAGGTGAAAACTTGAAATTATCCTGCTTAAAATGGCTCTATGCAGATGATCTTACTGTTGTTGTGTCATCTATGGGAGGGTAGAAATTAAAGGGTTTCTTGTCTTAGATTGGTTTAAGAGAGTAATTTCTGCTGATTTTTGTGCCTGGGGTTTTCCTTCTTTTAGTTGGGAATTTGGGATATGGTTTCTTTGGGGTTTTTCGGTTTTATCTTCATATGCAATCTGGCCAGCCAAAACATTTACTTTTTTTTTGCTTGATGTTAGTTACTCACAGTTTGCTCTTGTTGTCTTAGAGATCTCGATAAAAGTCAAGCACAAGGAGGCTCCTGCTTTTAATCACACACTTGCCAGAACGCTGGTTGAATATGCTTCAGCCGTAAGTTGTAGCATAAATTTACTGGAAAGCAGTTCTGACTTATAAGATTAGATGCATAAAACATCACTTATAGTCTACTTCAATACTTTTTTGCTGTTGAAACTAGGAGTTCTATAAAATCTAGCCTGGTACTTGAATTAACTACATCTTACCTTTTGCGGGCTTAGAGTTTTTGGTTTAAGCTAGAGGTATTATAAGTCAATGATATATCTTAAGAGAATTATTGTGATTGCAGGTTTACATGTCTGATACATCAGAGTTATTTACATGGACGTGCACACGATGTAATGATCTCACTGAGGTAAATTAGGGATATCCGCATCATATTTTAGGTCGATTGAACCAAAGGCCTTGTCGTATTACTGCAATGGCCTTCTTGTTCATTTTTTATGGTTGTGATTGACTTAATATCCTCTTTAAGCAGGGGTTTGAAATGATAGAGCTTATTATTGATGTCAAGCATTGCCTCCAGGTTAGTTTTTGGCCTGGGAGAAGACGTTGTTTATTTACTGCAACTATTTGATCAATCTTTTCAATCTTTTATAATGCTGTTTGGTGTAACTCCATATGGTGGTTCACTCAGGCATTTGTAGGGGTTGCAGATGATCTTAATGCCTTCGTGGTTGCATTTAGAGGCACTCAGGAAAGCAGGTACATTTCATTCTTGCACTGTTAGTATACATTGTGCTCATATTGTGCACCACTCATCTTTTCTTTGCTCTGGGAAAATCTATACACCAAACATAATATGCCATATCTTGGCAAAACTGACTTCCTTTGTCTGGTGACAGTATTCAGAATTGGGTTGAAGATTTATACTGGAAGCAACTCGACATAGATTTCCCCGGGGTGGATGGTGCAATGGTTGGTACTTAGTTTAGGTTTTGACTATTTCTTTAATGAGTTGTTTAGGTGGAATATTCTCATATAACTTGATAATATTTCAGGTGCACCATGGTTTTTATTCTGCATACCACAACACGACTCTACGTCCAGGAATTCAAAGTGCCATTGAAAGAGGAAAAGAACTATTTGGTGATCTCAAAATCATGGTCACTGGGCATTCCATGGGAGGAGCTATGGCAGCTTTCTGTGGATTGGATCTAATTGTGAGTAAAACGTCTTTCCCCTTTCTGTGTGTTTCCTCTCGTGCTTCTGTACATGTGTTGCTTGTATACTTGATTGATCAAATGAGCAAACTTTGGTATTTCGTAAGGTTGTATCAAAATAGACTCTCACATGTTTCCAAAAAAAAAAAAAAAAGACTCTCACGAACTAACATCCTATTAGGTCAATACTGGAGCAAAAGAAGTTCATGTTGTGACTTTCGGACAACCTCGCATTGGCAATGCAGTTTTTGCATCATACTATAGCAGCTGGGTTCCAAATACATTTCGGGTGACACATGAGCATGACATTGTCCCTCATTTGCCGCCTTACTACCATCTCCTCCCTAAGAAGACTTATAAGCACTTCCCGAGAGAGGTAATTACGTGTAATGTAATGTAGATGCGTTTTGTACTAGCTTGCTAACCGTGTCTTTTTTTAGTTACAATCTTGTCTTTTCTCTCATAGAGGTGTGCTTGAAACTGTAGGTCTGGCTTTACAATGTCGGTTTTGGAAGCTTAGTTTACACGCTTGAAAAGATTTGTGATGATTCTGGTGAAGATCCTACTTGTAGCAGGTAATCTATTAGTATATGAAAAATGTGCGTGCTTAATATTTCCTTCTCTCTTTTAACTCAAACATAAAGTCTAATTATCCTTAACAGTTTGATGCTATTGTTAACTCAAATTTTTCCAAGAGTACAGAAAATTGTCGATGCTGTCCTAACTTCTTCGTGTCCAAACAAGTTATGGTGCCATTGACATGAAACTGAGTTATGGCAACTTTTACAGGTCTGTTCCAGGAAACAGCATTCTTGATCACTTGGTATATTACGGGGTTCAAATGGGATGTCCAGGAAAAGAAAACACATGCAGAATAATCATGGATTCTAGGACTGATACATTTAGGACTGCAGACCTTGAAGGAAACCTCGTGTTTTCTTCGGTACCAGCCTCGAAGATCGTGAGAAACAATCCAGAATCCGGTGAACAAGCAACTGTAATGTAAATAGGGACACTTGGCCTCAAGCTTTGGTACTTACTCGAGATTCCTTTATTGATATACTAGCCAATTAAGAACTTTAGAAGTATTCCACTGCCATTGTCTAGAAGCCGAAGCTGTACATCATTGTATATACATACATGCTCTTAATCTTCTTTAATTTTGGAAGGGAAAGTCATGGTACCGAAGATGGTTGATGCATATGAATGCATATTATTAATATCAAGGCTATTCTTCCTTTCCACAAATTTCTTTTAATTTTCTTTGGTGTTTTTTCATTTTCTTTAGTTTGGATGAGTAAATTTGCAACAATAAGGAGTATAATGCTATGATAAACTAAAAACAATCAAACTTTTCCTTGCTTTTGTTGATCATTAACAATGATCAAATAATAACATGAAGAAGCACTACAGATCTCAATGAATTTGACTTGAAATGTTGATGAAAGTTCTATAAATCGATAAATATTACATTGCAAAGCTACTGATTGGAGTTCATTCCTTGTTTTGTATGTAATAAACTTCTTGTTTTCTTCATTCTGCCTTTGGAGTCTCTGTAGATGATGATGATTCAGTTGCAGTAATCTCCTGAAGAAAACCAAGAATTTTCTGTTAAATTTTGCAAATAGAATCACTATTTTGTAAGAACATAGACATTCTTGTAAGAAGTTTCTTAAACATACCTCTTTTACAGCAGGGGCCTTTTCCTCCACAGGTTTGTCTGAAACTTGTGTTTCTGCAATAGCTCTCTCTTCCACGGGTTTCTCCGAAACTTGTGTTTCTGCAATAGCCTTTTCCTCCACAGGTTTGTCTGAAACTTGTGTTTCTGCGACAGTTTTTTCCTCCACAGGCTTGGCTGAAACCTCTGTTTCTGCAACGGAGGCAACAACAGCTTCTTCTGCGAAACAACGGAACAAAAAAGATCAGTTTTTTATAACAAAAAACTATTCAAGATTACAAATTTCTGATGCATTTTCTGATCACCAACCTTTCTTTGCCTCTGCTGTTGATCCAATCTCCTCTGAAACCGAAACCGAAACTGGAATCACATCCTTCTCGATTTCTTCCTTCAACTCTTTCTTCTCTGTTGCATCTTCAGGAACATCAACAACGTCAGGAACAGCAACAACCTTAACAGGCTCTTGTTCAACCTTTTCCTTCTCCTCCACAGCCACATTGTCTGCCTCGGGCTCCACCGCCAGTGCAGCGGCCTCCGATTTCACATTATCTGTGATCTTCTCGGCTTCGGGCTCGGCCACCTTCTTGGAGGACGATTTCTTGATGGTGGCGGAGGTGTCGGCGGTGTCGACGGCATGCTTTGATCCTCCACAACCCATTGCTAATGATTGGAAAAAGTGCAGAAAGTTGAAGATTGAACAGGTTGTTGGGATTGTTCCTTTTGTTGTTTGGAACGAAGAAGGAGAATTGAGAGGAGAGAAATGGACAGTTTTCAGCTATGTTGTTTGTCTTTATATTTGTTTTCGGACGAGGTGGCCATAGCTGGCTTTTTCTGTGTTTTTTGATGGTTTCTATACTTAGGAGGGAGGTTACAAACCGCTATTCACGTTGTGTGATTTGTGTTCCTCTCATTTGCTGGCAAATGCCAATAATAATTAGCAATTATAGTAACTAAATTATTATGTTGAACAATATTTATGGTATATAATCCATCTAGTTTTGGTATATTTGACACATTCAATCTCCAATACTTACATTTATGATAAGGATCCTAACGGGCAAATATTTGAATGAAGTGACAATATTTTTAGTGGAAAAATATGAGATTTGTAATATTTTGATGAATCTTAGATAGGGATTTCAAATCCAACTTTTCCATACATGGAAGAATAGGACGGTCATTAAAATGGACTAAATATTAAACTTTTCACTGAAAGCTGGTATGAATGAAAACTCCACTACAAATAATATACCTTTTCCGTAGATTACGCTATCCAACACAATATAAGTTTTACTATAAATATCTTTGATTATATATTAGCATTAAATAAAAATTTAATATTTAAATAATATATACAATAAATAAAATGATATCACATATTAATAATATTCATACTTATATATATTCAAATATATGGTTAAAGATTAAAAGTAAATAGTACAAAACAAAAATTGTGCAATTTGATCTGGGCCGAGCGAGTATCTAATAATGAAAGTGGAAAGTAAATGATAATATAGTATTTTTTTAGAGACGGTCTAATTAGGAAAGTAAAAAGTAAGTAATACGTTACTCCTTTTCCTCCTCGCCCATTCTCCCATTCTCTCAAAATCTCTGTGGTTAAGTGGAACTCTAGAATGCTACACCTGTGTTGATGTCTTTTTAGAACAAGGAAATAGTAAAGTCTAGATAAGGCATTTTGGCTTTAGTACTTACTGCTTCAGATACAAAGAATGTCTGCATTATTATATCATTTGAATATTCTTTGTAATCTTACAAATTACCTCATTTTAGAAGTTTATGTTGTAAGTGTTTTACTTTTGGGTATGAGGAGTTATGAATAATCCTCGAATTAACTAAAAAAACGAGTAAGTAATAAGACGAAAGATATCGATATTAAAACAAAAATATATCAACAAATCGTATCAATAAAATCGAGTCAGAGTGGATTTTCGACATACATTTTTCATCGAGTCAAGACTTGACACAACAACTACACGCCCTTGTACTATTTATATGTCTGAATACTTTTATCCCCTGAAAGTTGTAATATTCAACTTTATACGTTTCACTAACGATGTCACATAGTCATTGTCATTTTTGCATGAACATTTGTCTCTCTCAAGTAACCCCCTCCCGCAGATTCAGATCGGTGGGGTGGCCACCGGCGAACTCCGCCGCGTCGGCCACCCCCGCCACCCCTAACTTAGCTAATAAACTCTCACCACCCGCCTTTCCCCCCTCGCCGAAAAATCCCTCCCTCCGCAAGCTACGGTGACGACACCGCATCTCCCACCGACGACGCCGCCCACTCCTCACGATGGACTGGCCTCAGCTCTACCGCCTCAGATCGTTGACGCCGGAGGCCTCCAGGGTCCGATCCAGCGGTTTATAGTAGGGCGACCAGATGTTGCCGCGTCCTCGCCTTCGGAGCTGATCTCGGAGCAGATCCTCGCCTCGAGAGGCCACCAGATGCCGCCGCCGCCGCCGAAAACACAAGGAGGAGGATCCCCTTCCCCCGGAGCTGATCTCGACGGACCGGCGTAAGTCGCGCTGGACACGCGCCGCCGGTCCGTCCATTCGCTGCCGCCCCGATGCCCGTCCACGCGCCGATAGGGACTTGACCATGAAGTGGCTGCGCGTGCAGTTCAAAGGTCTGAGAATACAGTCAGTTAAAAGGATTGAGAAGACCTCGAAGGACTGAGAAGACCTTGAAGGATTGAGAAGTTCTCGAAGGACTGAAAAGATGTCGAAGGATTGAGAAGTCCTCGAAGTACTGAGAAGACCTTGAAGAAGGAATGAGAAGATCTCGAATGACTGCTGTCTACTGCTTACTGTCCCGCTATCTTTGTAAATGTATTGGATCCAATATAAGGGTTTTTCCTTCTGTTTTTTTTTATTTTGTTTTTTTTTTCTTCTGTTTTTCTGTTTTTATATTTTTATAGTTTGTTTTTAGAAATTTAAAATTTTGGGTAATTGCTTAAATGAGTATTTTTGATTGGGTATTGGTTGTGAATCGTGATAGTTTAACTGGCATTTTCTAGATTTACGTACGGCTCCTTTTGCTTTACTAAACCTTTGATGGTTTTCGGTCTGGTTAATATGAGTGTTAGGTGGAAATCGAGTCAAAGTAGTTCGAGTACTTACTTTTGGCGATCCTTTTCATATCACGAACCAATTTGTAGATCGGACGGACTGGATTCTTTCAGTACGGTTCGTGCTTATAGGTCGGTGAAAACAAACTGGATAGTCTCATACTTTTCTGAAGTCTCTTACCGCCGACGAGAGGGCGAGCATATAATTAAATGAGATTCTCTGCTGATCTTCATTTTTAAAGAGACTTACCGGGGAGTGATTACTGGCTTAATGTGTTAGTCCAATACTATCTAACTACTTGTGGTCGGCTAGTTCGAGCCGAATTAGTTGGAAGGGCCGTATGTATTTACCACTATCATCTACAACCCCATTATCACTAGTATATTTTAGCTATAGATTAGCTAATCGTTGTATCAGATAAAGAAAAGATTATAATTTGATTTTTAGACACTTCTTTATAATTTTTCAAAACGCATTCACACTTGTAGAATTACTGTATTTTCCTTTATTTATGGTTTTGGGGATTACAATTACAATATCCCTGCGAATATCGCGGTTTATCAGTAAAAAATTAGTCATTGTCATTTATTTTAATTAACGCCTACATGTAAGAACTACCGTCTCCATCAGAGTGAAAATATGCATGATTGACTTAGGTTTAGAACGACGGCAAGAACGGCAACAAGAGAAAAGGTGGGATTGCCGGCTGGAATCCAAAGCATTGTGTTTGGCTTTTTAGGCAAATCCCTCAATTGGTACTGCCGATCTTTTAATTCTTTGTGTTTGTCTCCCACCATACTTTTCCAATACGTGCTTTGCTTAATTTTGATTTAACTTAAGTTTGATTAAAAAAATATATACGTGCTTTGCTTTATTTTGTGCATATAGAAACATTGTAATGAGGGCCATTAGTAATAAACATGGATAACCAAGTACACCAAACTGTCATTGTAATGAGGGCCATTAGTAATAAACATGGATAACCAAGTACACCAAACTGTCTTTGTAATGGGTTTCCACGAACTATTGAGTTGGGGTTAGGGTGTTTATTTGTTAATAATGATTAATGATTGATCTTACATTAATTTTTTGTCACTGTGAATGTGTAAAGAAAGTGGAATGACGAAATTGAATGGTCCAAATAAATCGATGATTGTAACTTAACGTTTTTTTTTAAAAACCATAACGGGAAAGGGGGTTTGAACTTGATTGTAGCTTACTTCTTACACAAACACTTGTATGAGGTGACATCACCATGTGGCAACTGATGTTGTTTGATAATATGATGAGGTTACCTCACCTCCAATATGAACTTCATCATATTATCAAGCAACATCAAGGTGCCTCACCGTGAGACTGAAACACAAGAGACTTTCTCTACTTCTTATAGTAGTACTATGTAGCCATGTAAGTGCAATTATAAATTTATTTTTATCAGGCTGAAGTTAAAATTAGCATTTTAAAAATATTACAATAGGACTGAATGAGTTAAATTTTATTTTATTGTATTTTTACTAGATTGAACTGAATTGAAACAATATGCAAGTAAATGGGAGAACATGGCCTTATAATTTACGTTTTTAATGAAACGTACAAATATAATAATATGCAATTGTATACGTTATATAATTTTTAATTACAAACTCAAATTTTCAAAATAATTCCGTTTAAAAAAATTACTTATGTCTAATTTATTCCAATCGCAACTTCTTATTTACTCTATTCAAATCCAATCCTCAAAAATAAAAATAAAAATGGCCTCCTTAGTTTTATTGGGATCTCGATATATTAAAGAAATCTAATGATGCACTTGACATTCTTTTTAGAGCATCTCTCATTGGGTCATGACTCATGAGTAAAATCAGTCTCCATTTAGTAATTTTTGCTTCATCGTCAATATGACTTAGGTTTGAGATATGTGATTGAAAATCTTTTCAAAACTTTGCTCTTCAGTGTAAGAGAATCAGTTAACACTATTTTAATGTTGCAAATTTTATTTTCATCGAAAATTAATCAATAATAGCTTTTAATATAATATATGCATTTCACCCATTTCAATTTGAGAAAGTCTCTTATGAGACATTCACAAAGTGAGACACTGAATCACAAATTCATAATTATAAGTAAGTATAAAGCAAATCACATTCCAATAAAAATTGAGGGTTAAAATATAAATACTCTATTTTTGTGTCAATTCCTCCAATTCTTTCTATATATATCTTCTTCTATCTTCCTTCCACCTCACAACCACGATGTCGCCAGCGGTCATAATTTGACTCAAATGTCAACATCGGCAACCCAAAACCTAAACACCGGCCACCCAAATCTCACCATTGGCGATCCAAACGTCAACGTCCAAAACCTCAACGCCAATGACCCAAATCTCAACGCTAGCAACCCAAAAGTTAAAGTATGTGTTGATTGAGAAATTTTGTATGAATGATTCCAGATTGCTTTCACTTTTTTTGTTGTTTTTGGAATCTGAAATTCCAGCCATTCAGAAGCCGACGGTGAGGTTGTGTTTTGCCAGTGGTTTGGTTTAGGTCACCGACGTTAAGGTTTGGGTCACCGACGTTAAGGTTTGGGTCGCCGACGGTGAGGTTTGAGTCGCCGGTGTTGACATTGAGGTTGGATCGCCAACGATGAGGTTTGGATTGCTGGCGATGAG
>JAAGWI010016414.1:0-19111 GCA_012274505.1 Galium porrigens var. tenue
TGATAGAAAAAGAAGATGGCTCCTCTTGTATTTGCTTAGGGACTTAATATTATTATATTAGTTGTAAAAGGGGAAGCTATCTCTCTCTCTCTCTCTATATATATATATATATGCATTATGTTTTTAGAGTCACATTGCATTTTACTGCCCCTCAATGGCCCATAATGGATTTCTGCCATGCTAAATCATTGTATCCTTAACCTTTGTACTCATTATACACGTCATAGATTTTTATTTAAGTGTCTTCCCGTTTATCCATAATATAATTGTTCTCATGCTGAATGTGAGTGATCTCTTAAGACAATGTATTTATCTCCGTAGGTGTTACTCTTGAGGATCCTCACACTGAAGACCTCAGCCAAGATGTTAGAGGATTCATCTTCTCCAGGATTTTGGTTAGTTGTCCCTAATCCTCATAATTCATTTTGATCTATTGCCAGATCTCATAATTTCTAGCAGTAGCTGTTTTTTGGTGCCATTTCTCTTCCTGAATAGTGGGATAAGTTTGGAACACGAAAATATCTCAAGGATTAAATGAATAAGCTTCATAATGGATAGCTTAAAAATCATCTTTGAGTGAATTGTGTTGTATCTTGCAACTTCTTTTGTTGGCAATTTGAACCTTAGACCAAACATTCCTTTTTAATTTTATTTTGTTGTTATAATGTGGAGTTGTGGACTTATACATAAAAAACCCTGCAACTTTTACAAGAAAATGTATGAGTGATTATTTGCAATGTTCTACGGCTTAGTTATGAGTTAAATGGTAACTGTCTATACTCATCTCTAATGTAACCCTTTTCATCCAAGGTTCAGTTTTGCAGAACCTCATGATCCATGTGAAATTTACATTATGCTGTTATGGTATTTCCCTAAATGTTTCTTTCCTTTCTGCGGCCCTTGTAATTTTCATTTGCAGATTAGAGGCTTAGTTCTTAACTTATATTGCATATTTTGACACCAATGAACAAGTATTACTATTATAAGTTATAAATTGAGAAAACCTGTAGTTAATAACAAAAAGCCTCATGTAATTTTGGTACTCTTCGTTCTTGGTATTGTGCTGGGTAGGATTAATCTAAGGATGGAAGGTGAGGAAGCATATGTACTCACACGGAAGATGATGCTATTCGTAATGATATGAATGAGGTTGAAGAATCAACCTGTTATTAGGCTGTGCTTGTGAATTATAGTCATGTGAAAGTCCCAGAGAACTTCTATCTAGCTTTAGTTACTTCTCTCCCACAGGCATTGTTGTCGATATCACGTTGTTTGTTAATGGAACTGTTCTGGAATATTGGATATCCTTTTGACAGTCGAATACTTGTTTATTTATGTCTATCCTGGTGTAGGAACGGAAGCCGGAATTAACATCTGAAATCATGGCTTTCAGAGATTCTCTCTTGTCATCAACGGTATCTGATACTCTAGATGTTTGGGAGTTAAAAGGTACACACTTATTTACATTTGAAGCATGAGCCACGAGGTTGCTGAACTATGTGTTAATTTTACTTTCATCCTCATTCAGACTTGGGCCATCAAACTGCACAGAGGATAGTTCATGCCTCTGATCCTTTGCAGTCGATGCAAGAAATCAATCAAAACTTCCCCAGTGTTGTTTCTTCTTTGTCACGCATGAAGGTGGGTGTCAAATGAAATACTCGTCTGATTCAGGAAAGATACATGAAATATTACCCCATTTGTATAGATTGTGTGCAAAACTAATTACTCCATGTGTACTTTAATGATTTGCAGCTCAATGATTCCATTAAAGATGAAATTCTTTCAAATCAAAGAATGATCCCTCCTGGCAAGTCTTTATTGGCTCTCAATGGTGCCTTAATCAATATTGAAGATATTGATCTCCATATGTAATGCCTTTTTCTGAATTAGTTGTTTTTGCACAATTTTGCTTTTTCTTCTTTGATGCGCAAATCTTGATTTTCTCTTAATACATTTCTTCAAGGAAGTGACAATCTTTGTTGGTGAGTGCTTAGGATGTAATGTTAGAATAAAGCGTGAATTATGGCAATAATTAAGCTCGGGTTTATCATCATAAAATCAGGATGACAGTTGTTCCATTCGGTTTACTATCTTATTCCTTTAACAAGGAAAACCAATTTTGGAAGGGCAGTTGAGCTCATTATAACTAAATAATTAAGCAAACTCCTGGCTCTGGTTATACATCACTCTCTAATATTTTTTCATATGTAAAATTTAGACGTCTACTTTGGGCTTCACTTCTCAGTAAGTTAATATTTTATTACTGATATTACTTATATTTAGGTTGATTGACATGGTCCATCAGGAGTTGTCACTGGCTGATCAATATTTACAATTGAAGGTAAGGAAGCCAAATCTTTCTCAAGCTTAGTAATTGGTTGTTTCAGAAGTGGAGTCTGTGTCTGCTTAACTATTCTCTCTTCTTTGATAGTTTTTTTATTCCAATGCACAAAGTTGAATTTGCGTATCATAGTCATTTTATGAATTGTTACATTGCCTCCCCGACAAAATTAAATTAAAAAAAGTGCAAAGTACAACCAAGGGTGGTTCTGTTAGTTAAAAAACTTGTACTAAGCACCAATTGTTTTAAAATCTAGAGTACCTTGCCATCTTAAGTGGTCATTTTATCATAGTAATTTCGTAAAAGGGTTGTGGGTATGTAACAGAGTATTGCCCGAATCTTTCCCGTGTTTAAAGGCTTTTATTTATAATCAGACAGGTTTAATCAAAATTTACTATTAAGTGGTGTTACCAAAGGAGCCCCTTAAATATTATTCATTAACTTCTTACTTCCCTTGCTGTACACGTAGTGTTTGGGCCTTTTCTTCTTTCAAATACCATGCTAACAGCATGTTTATTTACCCAGGTTCCTTCAACTACTGTGAGGAGATTTCTATCAATTCTACCACCCTCTGAATCCAACATGATCCGTATAGATTTTCGTTCCGAACACGTTCATTATATCAACAATTTGGAGGTTGATGCCATGTATAAGCGGTGGAGAAGCAATTTACATGAGGTTAACGAATTACTTGTCTATCTTGCCCTATCATCTTTGCTTTTAAATGGCTTTGTTTAATGAGAAGAGGACCTTTTTCTGATAGATTCTGATGCCAGCTTTTCCTGGACAAATGCGGTACATTCGCAAAAACATATACCACGCTGTATATGTTTTGGATCCTGCTTCCATCTGCGGGCTTAAGGCAAGTCACTTTGTCTCTTTGTGGTTCAAAATTGCTGCTTCGTTGCTCATTTAGTCCTTTAAATGCAGACTATCGACATGGTTATCTCATTATTTGAGAATAAACTGCCTATGAGGTTTGGTGTCATGTTGTATTCCACAAGCTTGATCCAGAGAATTGAAGCTTATGGTGATGACTGGCAACATGGTCATGCGGAGGACAGCCATCGATCTGAAGATATTTCCAGTTTGGTAATGGCTTAAACTTTACACAGATTCATCAATTTATTGTGCCTCAATATTTTTCTAGATATCTTTCTTAATAATCTTAAGCAAACTTGATTGGCAGATCTTGAGCAACTTAGGCTTCTACATGTAAAGAAAAAGAACCAAAACTAAAATCAAAACGGCGATCCATGATGATAACCGGTGAACAAATTGGTTCAATAAATTTTAAACTGTTTTACCGCTAGTACTGCATTATGGCTGGCTCAACAATACCTTACTGTCCATGCTCTGAAATTCATTAATCTATCATTTAAGGTAGAAAAACAAATTTCAAGTTCTTTCTGGATTATGCAAAAGTACACTTATTTAGTGGATGACGAAGCATTTGGATTCTTATCACTTGGAAAACATTTGAAAATTAAGATTATCTTGCAAGTTTCTTGTTGGGGCTGATTAAGTTGATTGATGATACAATTCCCCATGCATATCAGATGAAAAGGAAGAAGAAGCCTAAGAATTTTTAGTCACCAGTAGTTGATTCTAATTTCTGTTTCACAACTATATCTTGTTCTCTATTATCTAATTGATGGTTGTTAGGGTCTATTTGTAAGCATATAATAATTATAATATAGTGAAAAAGTCAGTGGGAGTCTGGGAGAGTTTCCTGCAAAACTCCTCTTTGCTAAGATACTGGCATAGAGTGGTCTTTACAAAGTGATTTTTATATTTTTAAGTGGACCAAATAAAGGTTCATGACTTGTCACATGAGTTTTTATTCGTAACATTTCCTCAGTGAGAATCCCCCCTTTCGATCAAATGCTCTATAACACAATGATTTGTCTAAACTAAGGAATCCGTTGATGTTTTGTAGGTCATTCGCCTTTTCCTCTACGTGAAGGAGAATCATGGGGATCTATTGGCTTTTCAGTTTTTGAGCAATGTACGATGATCTTATTCTCTACAGTATTTTTCCAAGCTGTACTTTGCTCTATTGGAATGGAAATTTTCTCAGGAAATTTATTTTATTCTAAATCAAAATAAATGGGGTCTTGTGTGTGTTCATGATTGCATTTTCTCATTCACTAATTAGCGATCGATTTCCAATAATTTGTGTGTTTGGTCCAAGTTAATTTAGTATTGTCTTGACTGCTGAGTACTTGTGTTGTGCCCATGTCTGTAGCTTTGTCTGGTGAAATTATACTAGTGCTTCGTGGAGCTTCTTGTGCAATTGCAAAGCATTGGCTGTTCCTTATTCCAGACTATCCTAAGTGATAAATCAACTCTTCAACTTCTAGGCTTTTGTGAAACATGAATATTTAACCTGGTTCGTTATATAAAAGCCTGTTTTATTACAGTTCTGGTCATTGCTGTAAAATGTCTTAGTTTCAAAGTTTAAGGCATTGAACATTTCATTTAGATGTTGTCAGGAAGTATATTTTGACAGTTTTGATATTTCCGGTCTTCTTTTTTATTGAGAATAGTTAGCAAGTGCACAGCGGTCACTAATTCATTTAAGAAATGTAATTATTGTGAATTACATGGAACATGCAGATAAACAAACTCCGTCTAGATTCTGATGGTGAAGAAATCCCTGAAATGCATCATGTTGAAGGAGCTTTCGTGGAAACGCTACTGTAAGTTGTGAAGAGAAATCTCTATTGTTTTAGGTTACTTTACAACCAATTGCTTTGCACTCCGTAATAAACTACTTTCTCTGCAGACCTTCAGCAAAAGTTCCACCACAAAATACTCTACTAAAACTGCAGACAGAGAAAGCTTTTGAGGAACTCTCTCAAAAAAGTTCCATGTTTGTTTCAAAGCTGGGGTTGGCAAAGTTACAATGTTGCCTCTTAATGAATGGGCTTGTCCATGAAGCCAGTGAGGTAGAGTTGTGCCTCTGCATTATGTTCTTTTTTCTTTCTTTTTCCAAAGAATATTAACTGTAGTATTCTCCATTCCATCCTCCATAGCTTATGGAATTGAAAATACTATTTTAAAAATCTCTTTATCAATCATCTGCAGGAGGCTCTTACCAATTCTATGAACGATGAGCTTCCAAGGATACAGGAACAAGTTTATTATGGCCTCATAGATTCTCATACAGATATTTTGGACAAATTGTTATTGGAGAATGGTATTAATCGCTATAATCCACAGGTACTAAATGTTAATCAGTTCTGAGGTGCAAGTGTAATAGATGAACTTCTAAAAATTAGCTTCACTTACTAATTTTGTACTGCAGATTATCACTAGTGGAAAGGTCAAACCAAAATTTGTGTCTCTGTCTGCATTAATACTTGAAAAGGGATCTTGGTTGAACGAGATCAGCTATCTGCATTCTTCTGATAGTAAGTTCAAGGTCATTTTAAATTGTCAAAGCTCCTATTATGAAAGTGCGAACCTTGATTAGGGACGGAGGGATTACTAGTTCAATGCTACATTTTTTTCCATTCCTTATAATAATTCTGTCTTCTAGGTGTGGATGATATTAAGCCTGTGACTCAACTCTTAGTCATTGATGTTACATCAAAGAAAGGTGTTAAGTTGCTTCGCGAGGGACTCCATTATCTGGTAAGTGTACCTGTAAATTTTAGCTCTTAGTGAATATGGTCTTTTCATCCATTTCTGAAATCAAGCTTTTGTATTTTGTTGCAGATGGGAGGTTCAAAAATTGCTCGATTGGGTCTGGCATTTAGTTCTTATAAGGATGTTCATTTACCAAGTTATATTTTCATGAAGGTTTTTGAGATAGCTGCATCTACTCATAGGTATATTTCATTTAAGAATTTTCCAACTGGTGGAAAAGAATACCTACTGCTTAGCGTTCAGACTGAACACTCCATTTGTTTATATTTGCATAACTGACTGAACACTCCATCGTTTCTGTTTGCTTAACGTACGATAATATATCTTACTGCTGTGCAGTTATAAGGGAGGTGTCCTAAGTTTTTTGGATCAAGTGTGCTCATTGTACGAAAAGGAGTACATAGGGCCATCATCCCTGGATAATGAAAACAATCAAGTATTCATTAACAAGGTTATTCAGTTAGCTGCTGCCAATCATTTGCCATCCAACAGATATGAAACATCCCTCTCTGGCTCATCTGCTGAGAATTTTAAAAGCCACTTTATAAAGGTCTGCGTTAATATTTTGATTTTGAATCGTTTGTTTGCTACTAAATGCTCAAATATTTTGTATTTTAACATAATAATTAATGAGAAGGTCTCCTATGAGACCGTCCTATCATAAGTTTATGATAAGACCGTTCTTTACTTCACATTTTTATGAGTTTAGTTTATGTGTTTGTTTCATTAGCCTCTTATTATGGTACTTTTAATTTTTTTATTTAAATGTTGTAAATATGTATATATAGTTAGTTTAAGTATTTCTGTCATTAGTTCTGTTTTATTATACTTTCCTTTGTTTACTTATATATTTTATTTTTTTAAATATCGTAAATGAACTAATTGAGTTAGGAAGACAAATAAATCTTATAAACACACAAACTATCCTAATAAATATATGAGAAATCATTCGTTCTACCATAAGGTTATGGTGGGACAGTCTCACCCAAGATTTTGTTATTAAATTATCAAGTTTCTGTAATTGCTTGCAAAATAATCACATGCCATTGTTATTTCCCATCCGTAGCTGTAAATTGGGGTAATATTTTGCTGTAGATTTTATTTACAATGTCTAGTGAAAATCCTATCTTTGGAAATGTCTTACTCCAATTATTGGAAATATTTGTGCCATATGAAAGCTTCAGCTGGTTTATTATGCAAGAAATTCATGTCTAAAAATGCATCTTTTTCACGCAGTTGCTTGATAGAATGCATATGTTGAACCACTGACAGTTCTATTAGGTTTTTGTGGTGGTTATTATGTTAGTCAGATATCCTTGCAATTATAAATCCAAATTTTTTCCTGTCAATTATCTTGCTAGCATTTGGATACTCCTTCAGCATAGATTTCTTTGTAATCGAGTCTGGCCATGAATTTTGTCTTCCTCTTCGTACAGGTAACACAGTTTCTGTTCAGGCAACTTGGGCTTGAAGATGGTGTCAGTGCGGTCATTACAAATGGGAGGGTGAGTTTGGTTTGAGCTTCCCAAGAAAGTTTCTAATCGTTTTATAAGATGTTTGTGTTAGATTGATTGATTTGGATTGAAGAATGATATTCAGCAGTCTTAAACTGGAAATTTGTCAATACGTAAACTCAGATAAAGATTTCAAAGTGCCTTCACATGTACTAAAAAATTTACTTCTATTCGTATGCTTTTTACTAACTCTTCTGCAACTTAATTTCACTTACAAATTTATGATAACTGAGGCTTACTATTCTGTACTGATTAAGATTAGCTGCATCTGCATCTGTTGTTTCTGCTTGTTATGTTCTTGATTTTCTTATGCGTTTAAAGATGTAACCTTATCTGTCCTGTAGGTTGTCCCAGTTAGAGGCAGTGATGTTTTTGTTAGCCATGATTTTCTTCTTCTAGAATCTTTGGAGTTTAAGCAACGTATACAGGAAATTTGTGAAATTATTGAAGGAGTAAAGTGGGAGGGCATAGATCCTGACTTGTTGACAAGGTTTGAGATTTTGCTCCTTTTTGGCTTCAAGTATATAATGAAATCAGATATTGTGCTAAATCTGATATCATTCACTACTTAATTTTGTTTGTTTTTGTTTTCTTAAACTTATAATTTTGATTATTTCTATGATGGTTTTTTACTTGTAGCAAATTTATCAGCGACATCATCTTATCCATCTCATCTTCAATAGCTGTGAGGGAGCGAAATTCTGAAACTGCTCGCTTTGAAGTTTTGAGTTCAACATACAGGTTCCCACCATTCTTATTTTTTGATGTTATTCACTGACTCCCCATGTACTTATTTCTTTGAGTGGCTTTGTATAATTTTGTGAGATTACCTAAATCTCAAAATCCATAGATAAAACTTCCAGTATGTCTGAAAGGAAGTCTTAGAAACTTTACTTAAAACATCTGATTTGTCTTTATTCATGCTCACAATACTATTAGTCTTAGGAAGTTAGTGAAGGTTGGTGACGAGGTGTACAATATGGTACAATATGCTCCTTTCCTCCTTCCATTCCACATAAAGAGTTCTACTTCTATACATAAAAATAGGCATAGCTTTAAGACTCTTCTTGTGGAAGTGGGAAGTTTTAATTTAGCTGATATTATAACATTGCATTACCATTTAATTCTTAACTTTGCATTTTTTCTTTAAATAGACAGGTGGTAAATTACTTTGGAAACACTGGAACATACTGGCCACGTTTCTATTATTTTTACAAACTAAATTTTCTTTTAAGATGGTTTCAATTATTTTATATTTCTACGAATAGTTTCAATTATTTGTCAATCACTGTAGTTTCCCTTTCTGTGGAATATGTTTTCATTAAGGAAATACTTAGTTTTAAATTTTATTTTCTTTTGGTGATCCACAGTGCTGTGATTCTGGATAATGAAAACTCAAGCATTCACATTGATGCCATTATTGATCCTTTGAGTTCTTCTGGCCAAAAGTTGTCATCTCTTCTCCGCTTTTTGTCCAAATACATTCAGCCAAGCATGAGACTGGTCCTTAATCCAATGGTATGTTACTTTTCAGTGTGGCTACATTAAAGTTAGTGGATGTTACTTTGACATTCTCGATAGCAGTTAGAATTGTGAGAAAGAATGAGTCTCATTAATAAGAAATTTCTGAGCGGAAAAAGAAGCAGAAAGAGGACTTCGATTTCTGTGGCGACCTGATTTTTGTTACAATCATAAAAGGTGAAGAATGATGCGATATGTATGGCGTTTGATTGTTTATTGGTGTAATGTTGAATAATATACTGCAAAGTTATTGCTCTGTTGTTACTTCACATACTGAAGTTAAGAGGGTTCATTATTTATGAAGAAACTTGGAAGGGTGAATTTATGTGTAAAAGATCAACTTTCATTTTGCTTTATCTTACCAAAGTCCGAATAAAAAATTGGGGTAAGAGTGTACTTGGTGATGGTATTTGTGATGGCTGAGTTAGGACTTCTTTGATTAATAGCAACAAAATGATTTCAAAATAGTACTAAAGGTATGGAGTTTATTTAATAATTTCTCCTAAGTCCTAACCATAGCCTGTAAAAGTGATTCTGTGAAGTTATCAACAGAGAATTTACGGCCTTCTTCTCCTCACTATTGCAGTTGTCCAACATTACTTTACCTCTGCATATTTTTCCCACCCCCCACACCCTTTGAGAAGTCAAATCCTTTCTGCTTGAACCTATTTCAAATTCCTAAGTTTTTTATTTTTTTAAAACTTGTTTCTCTTCTGAAGACTTTTTCTTCTGAGGGATGAAGTAATATGGTATCAGAAATATTTATTTTTGACAAGAATTCCCCTCAATTGAGGGGTTGAAACTTTATATAGTTTTCTCTTGGAAGCACTTTTCCTTGCTTCAGTGAGTTTAGGTCTGAACTTCCTCCCACTTGTCATTTTCACGTATATATTTTGTTAAGGAAAGGCCTTTGCTGACATGTGTAAAAGTAAAATTAAGTGGTGAACAAGCTTGAGATGGGATGTTATTAACATTGTGATGTTTTCATTGTAGAGCTCACTTGTTGATATTCCATTGAAGAATTACTACAGATATGTTGTGCCGACACTGGTAACCTCTAGCAATTTTACTCTATTTTGTTTGGAAAAAAAAAACTCTCAAAGACTTCTTTACAATGATATCTTTTGTTTAAT
The DNA here is from genome assembly GCA_012274505.1 of Galium porrigens var. tenue. Taxonomy (NCBI): domain Eukaryota; kingdom Viridiplantae; phylum Streptophyta; class Magnoliopsida; order Gentianales; family Rubiaceae; genus Galium; species Galium porrigens. The sequence goes on from JAAGWI010016414.1 coordinate 10,167, forward strand.
GGTTGCGCAGGATGACTTTAGCAACACAGATGATACAGTATATGGCCCCAAAGCTTTTTTTGCAAATATGCCCCTGTCTAAAACACTTACAATGAATCTTGATGTTCCGGAGCAATGGCTTGTTGAACCTGTGATTGCTATGTATGTCTCATTCCCCTGTTTTATGATACAATATTCATCAGATTACTGAATGCAGTTGTTGTACAATACCGATATGAACATGAGTGCACATACAGTGTATAGTAATGATTGTATTTGTGAACTTTTTAGCCATGACCTGGACAATATACTTCTTGAGAAGCTAGGTGATGAAAGAACGCTGCAAGCTGTGTTTGAACTTGAGGCTCTCATTCTTACAGGTGAAATTCATCCCTATCAGAAATTATTGTGTAGAAGCTCTTCTGTTAAATAGACCCTAATGCTGTGTTTAATAATTTTGTATCCAGGTCATTGCTCAGAGAAAGATCATGAACCTCCACGAGGCCTTCAACTAATTCTTGGGACAAAAAATTCTCCTCACTTGGTTGATACACTGGTCATGGCCAATCTTGGATATTGGCAAATGAAAGTCTCTCCTGGAGTCTGGTACCTGCAACTTGCTCCAGGTAGAAGCTTGGAGCTCTATAACATAAAAGAAGATAGCAATGGAAGTGGATCTTTATCAAGGAGGATCATGATAAATGATTTGCGTGGTAAACCAGTTTACCTGGAAGTGGTTAAGAAAAAGGGCAAGGAAAATGAGAAGCTCTTACTTTCTTCTGAAGATGGCAGTCACTTGACACAGAAAGAAAAGGCGGGGAGCTTATTCTGCAATTGCTTGTCTCAGTTTTCATTGGTAGCAACAAGGTATTTAGACTGCCTGGACTTGTCACTAAGATTTATTTCCATTTCTTAATCTTACAGGAAGATAAAAAAAGTTGGAACTCAAATATACTCAAATGGGCTTCTGGATTGATATCTGGTGGTGAACGTTCTAAGAAGACTGATCGCACTTCAGGGGTATGCATATTTTTATTCATCTAGCAACCAATATTAATGCACATACCAATTGGGAAATTGGTGCTGGGACAATGTGTTTATATGTACCTTTTTTACTTTTAGTATGTGTCTACTCTTTATTTTGCTTGCATAAGAGTAATTGATAAGCTTTTTATGTCTTTCTTCAGGATGTTATGAGCACTCGTCGCCATGGGAAAACCATTAACATATTTTCTGTTGCATCAGGACACTTGTAAGTTCCATCTGCTGCAGCTTTTTCACTTCTTTCCATTGACTGCATTTGAATCTGTTTCAGACTCTCAGTGTATAGATAAATTTTATATGAACCACCTCTTGAGTGTTCTTCGTTCTTAAAATTATACTTTTGTTTTCTGAAAGGACCTTAAATTGGCTGTGGATGTAGTAATTTATACCTCCTGAAATGTTGTTCTACATACTCTCTCTTTTCGTGTATCAATTAGAACTATGCATGCTGGTTGGGTGGATGCCCTTGCTCATTAACCCCTTTAATTTGGTTTTTACAGATATGAACGCTTTCTGAAAATCATGATACTCAGTGTCCTGAAGAATACTAACAGACCTGTTAAGTTCTGGTTTATAAAGAACTACCTTTCTCCTCAATTTAAGGTTCTGTGTCCATTTTCTTCCTCCCTCCCTTTGAACATCCCTTCATAAGTTTAATTTGAATATTCGATCTATTATTTATGCTGTTCCTTTTGCCTTAATTTGCAGGATGTAATCCCACACATGGCACGAGATTATGATTTTGAGTACGAACTAATTACCTACAAATGGCCTACATGGTTACACAAACAGAAAGAGAAGCAGAGAATCATATGGGCTTACAAGATCCTGTTTCTTGATGTCATTTTCCCTCTTGCTCTGGAAAAGGTGAGTTATTACTTAAGTGATGCATAATTAGAATGTGATGCTTGATGATTAAGCCAATCTTCTGCTTCGTTTACATTTTAACATCTTCATTCTCTGATGGCTCACAACTCTAGTCATATTCCACCCGCAGGTTATATTTGTGGATGCAGACCAGATTATCAGGACTGACATGGGAGAGCTCTATGACATGAACTTGAAAGGACGACCACTTGCTTACACTCCTTTTTGTGATAACAACAAAGATATGGATGGCTTCCGTTTCTGGAAACAGGTGGGTGAATACTTTTCTAACTCATTGTTAATCTCTCCGATCCTTGGGCATTACTTTCTTACATGCTTCAGTTTCTTTAATGCTGATGCCCAATCCTGATGAGATCATTTTTCTGTTAACCGATTTTCTAAAAACTGTAACAGGGTTTCTGGAAAGAACATCTGCGAGGAAGACCGTATCATATTAGGTAATGATGGCACATCCATTTCATTATATAGATGTAAGATATCTTTTAAATAATGCTGCAATTAATACGATTGTTCCTCTTGTAGTGCTCTCTATGTTGTTGATCTTGCGAAGTTCCGGGAAACTGCCGCGGGAGATCAGTTAAGAGTGATCTATGAAACTCTTAGCAAAGATCCAAACAGTCTATCCAACCTTGATCAGGCAAGTATAGATATTGGCAATCAGCCTTGTCTGTGTTGCATAACCTAACAATGTTCCCATAATCCCTCAGGACCTTCCAAACTATGCCCAACATTCGGTGCCCATCTTTTCACTGCCACAAGAATGGCTTTGGTGCGAGTCGTGGTGTGGTAATGCCACTAAGGCAAAGGCAAAAACGATAGATCTCTGCAACAATCCACAGACCAAAGAACCAAAGCTTCAGGTGAATATTAGTCTTACAGTTTATTCTTCTGCCCTTCCTATGTTATATTGTTTTCCTTCTCTGAACATTTCATCTGGTTTGGCTCTCGTGCAATATAGGGTGCAAAAAGAATTGTTGCCGAGTGGCCAGATCTTGATTTGGAAGCAAGACAATACACTTCAAAAATTTTAGGTGAACCACTCAGTCCGCAAGAACAAGCTGCACCACCACCTGAACCAGAAAGTTCATCAATCGATTCAGAAGACTGGGAATCAAAATCAGAATTATGAACCAATGTAGATTGCACGCCATTTAATGTTTTGAGGAGCGGCAAAGCAACCAGAAAATCTAGTGTTGCATGGGATTAACAGTAGGCACGACCACTATACTCTACTCCAGTGACTCCCGTTTTCAGGGAGGCACTTGAACTTGGTCTTTGTTGTAATGCACTCGAGCTTAGGAAGTAGTAGCATCTAGGTCTTGAGATATTATAGTCAGAGAAGCATCATACTACAGTTTGGAACAACTTGTAATGACGTTGATTTTGTATAACTAAACAATTTTGGCCCTAGTTATTTTGCTTTAAAGTAGCTGGAAACTATCAATAAGGGAATTATTGGCTCATTTCTTCATCTCTATATCCCTGAAAAATAAAAGGAATGATATCTGCTCTCACCCTATGTTAGTGAGATTCTATGCTAGATTTTTATTTATCGTGTTGCCATTACTTGTATCTTGCTTCTACAGGAAGTTCGAAATATCAACCTCCTGCCAAACTCGCTCTAAGCCGATGACTCTGACAGGACAAAGAGTCATTGGTATCTGCTTACTGCTAGAGAGGGTAAGAATATTTTACCTTCTTATTAATAAAAAGAGGGTAGGACACAATCTAAGCCTTAGAATGTATGATGGTACATTGAATTCGACGGGCTAGATCCAAAAGAATCTTGTTTGCAAGGGAAAGAGGAAAAAGAAAAAGACAGCACCAGTTAGGAGGAAAGGAAGATTTCACATCCATCCAACAATAAGAAACTCTGCCATGTGGATTGGCAGCATGCAATGGCAAGTCGTTCTGGTAAGGTTATATAATACTACAACTGTATTATTACTTGTGGAAATAAATAGATGGTGAGCTAACCAAGGTCTTTTCTTTCTTTGTTCTTACATGCAGGGAAAGTTGCATATGTACAAGAAAAGAAGTATCACCTTTTAGTTCATTATTCGGGCTTGAAACAAGCATGAATATGGATGGAAATGGCCGGAGATTCCATGAATTTCCGGAGAAGGGGAAAGAAGAGAGAATGAAGAGCAGATATACGTCTTTCAAAGATTGGAATGCATCCTACCTTGTTCTTCCACCTTTAGGTGCTTCGAGTTACAATCACCAGAGCCCGACTGATCAGTTCCATGGGAAAAATAGGATCATCTCTCCCATGGATTCAAGATACAGGTTATCATTTATCTCTATAGTTTGCATGCAATAGCTAGCATGCAGATTCAACTAAAACGCGTACTCATTTCAAACTATATTCAGTGTCTACTTTCTAACTATATTCTGTTTCTTATTGGTCGTGGACAGTTAGTATGTGAGGTAAAAGAATAGCATCGACCTTTTTCTGAGACAAAGAGTAGTGTTCTTGGATGATACCAAGAAAGTCGAAACTACTAGATCTTAAACAAGTAGAGTAGAAATCTCTCTGAATTGAGTTACATGTGTTCAAAACAATGCACCTTAAGTTCTTAGCTTGCTTGTTACACTTCATAACATAATATCTAACAGGAAAATTATGTAATAGGACCATGAAATATTACTGATACTATGGCGACTGAGTAATATTGCAGGTGGTGGGAAACACTAATGATGATCTTGGTGGCATACTCAGCTTGGATATGCCCCTTTGAAATTGCATTCCTCATCTCTCGTCCATATAAGTTCTTGGACATTGCAGATAACGTTGTTGACATCTTCTTCACTGTTGATATTGTCCTGACTTTTTTCGTCGCCTATGTTGATCCCATTACTCAACGGCTGGTTCTTGACAAGTCCAAGATTGCTAAAAGGTTGACCTGATTTAATAATATACAAAAAACTTGGTACAATATGGAGTGTATTGTATGGTTTATGAATCTTATCAAACTATTGAGGGTGTTTGCAGGTATATCTCTACCTGGTTTCTAATGGACGTGGCTTCAACGATTCCATTCGAAACTCTGGGCTTGTCTTTCAGGAGCACACATCCAGCTCGTGCCACCTTTTCAGTGTTGGGATTGCTCAGACTCTGGCGTACTAGACGATTCAAGCAATTCTTTACCAGGTCATGCTTTAATCCAATACTTTATTGCATAAAAACTAATTAAATTTGATAAATGCAAATCTTGAGAGTCGGAGAATCTACCGAAATTATGTTCAAAATTTCAATAAAAACTACTGCTTGGGGTTTGAAGTGCATGATGCAGAAGTCTGTATATTCAGCCTCATCTTATCCTACAGGAAATTCGTCTTGGTACTTTACACATCTGCATGGGAACAAATTAAGAATTTCTGACCTTTCTTGTACTGCAGGCTTGAAAAGGACATTAGGTTCAGCTACTTGTGGGTCAGATGTGCTTGGCTCTTATCAGTAAGCCTCTAATATTTTGCGGTCATTGAAGAGGAAGTTACCTTATTTCCTAGCAAGTTGTAAGCGCAAATTTCTGTTGATATTAGGTGACGGTGTTTGTTGCACACTGTGCTGGATGCTTCTTTTACATGCTAGCAGATCTCCATCCGAACGAAGGGATAAATTGGATTGAAGTTCAGCTTCCCGATTTCAGGGAAAGAAGTCTCTGGTTCAGATATTTTGCTTCCATATATTGGTCCATGACCACCTTGAGTACTGTGGGTTATGGTGATCTGCATGCAGTGAACACGGAAGAGATGATCTTCACGGCTCTATATATGCTCTTCAATATCGGCTTGCTGGCTTACATTGTTGGCAACATGACAAATTTGGTTGCAGAAGGGGGCCACCGGACTATGGATTTTGTATGCCTTTTTACCTCTTTCCCAAAGTCTTATAGGCTATAGCTTGTTATTTATGCTTTGTGATTAACTGTGTTGTTTTGTGACTAATTTTTGTAGAGAAATAGCATTGAAGCTGCTTCAAATTTCGCTCGGCGGAATCACTTGGACCCCAGGTTAAGTGAACAGATACTGGCCTACATATGTTTAAGGTTTAAGGCTGAGAAGTTGAACCAAGAAGAACTACTTGAACAGCTACCAAAAAGTATCTGTACGAATATCAGCCAGCATTTGTTTCTTCCAGTGACTGAGCAAGTCTACCTTTTCAAAGGTGTGTCGGAGAAAACTCTTCTGCACTTGGTAAGTTCAATCAATGAATTCGGATATTTAGGGCTCACAGTGTACATTTAAAGAACCCTGTGTGATTGAATCCTATCGATCAGGCTGCGAACATGAAGGCCGTATACTGCCCCCCAAGAGAAGATGTCATAATGCACAATGAAGTACCCAATAGCGTCTACATCATAGTGTTTGGAGAAGTCGAGATAATCAACTGTAACATTGGAAGAGAACAATCTGTAGGGATTCTGAAACCAAGGGACATTTTTGGTGAAGGAGCTGTTTTTAGTGAATGGACTCAGTGCTTCACTTATAGAACCAAGACACTTTCGCAACTTCTAAAGCTTAAAACGACCGTTCTTCTTGAAGCAATGAAGACCAACAGAGAGGACAACACTGCATTTGTAGATAATTTCATACAGGTAAGGAGTGAAATGATGCTATAATGATTTCAAGATATGAATGATTGAAATGATGCTATAATGGTTTCAGCATCAAGAGAATCTCAAAGATTGGCTCTCGGGGGATATATGTTTGGAGGTTGTGAAAGAAAATGGTGACGTAGATGTAAACGCCACGATCAACTTGCTAAAGGTTGCCAGCAACCATGATGCAGCTCTTCTGAATGAGCTTCTGAAGGCAGGGCTAAAGCCTGATATCAGAGGAAAAACACCATTGGTAAGATAATGCATGCCCTGGAATTATATATACCTTGGGGGGAAAAATAGTTTCATTTTTTTAAAAATATGCTGTTATTGTGTTTTCATTTCCAGATGTACCAGCAGCATAAAGCAGGCAATGAAGGCAAAGAAGGTATAACACCATCCATCTAACGGTTTTGCATCCTCGGTATCACTTTTGTATAACACTGTGTGTAAAACTACCTAGAATCTTGACATGTGTTGTCTGAAAGGACGAGCGAACCTTTGTCTTACACACGTGTCACTCTTTTATTGGTGGTACACAAAGTGTTACAGAAGATCTTTTGGCAATGATAATATTTGGAGTTCACCATTCTTGTCTTTTTGGCATCTTTGTCACAGGTGAAAAGTTTGGAATAGATGGCACAGATGCAGAGGTGGTGGATGAAGTAGGAGCAAAACTTGATACCATTGAAGTGATAGAGTTGGTCAGAAATCAAAAGTGACCAATTAGAAGGATCATATTCTAACTAGCCAAACTTCAAACTGTATTGACAAAAATCAAAGAGAAGCCAATTGGCAGAATACAATGCAGTGAATTGGAAGAACAATCAGCTTGGTATAATTTGCCTGCTGCTGGAAACAGTATTAATCAATATTCCTTGGCCTTCCAATTAACAAAAGATGGTACTCCCTATGTTTCATAGTAATTGAGCACCTTTGATACGGCAAGTTTAATCATCGATAACTTTAGTTACATATATTAATTAAATCTTAAATTTTGATATTTAGAAAATACATGTTAAGAAGAATCCAAAATTATATCACATAATGATATTATTATTCATATATTACTTCAAATTTATGGCAAATATGCAACAAAAACTATGATGAATGATAGAGTGTCAATTACTAATGAAACGGAGGGAGGAGGGAGTAAAGTGAATCTAAAATTTTGAACCATGCCAAATTTGTATTACAATATTCCCTTCATCAATGCCTACCCATATGTTGGTAAATGGTAAAGTGCACTTGCTTTATTTAATATATTTTATTGAAAATAAGATTTATTATATTAAGGATTTGAAAAGGTACAAATTACAGATTATTGATTTCCAATCTCTAGAGAAACTTACAGTAAGATGGGTTTATAAGATAGGAAAATAAATGGGACACAATAAAATAAAATAATCAGTTGTGAAACACATGTTAATGAAATAATTCCACACATAAACTGATAGGAGTACACATTATCACTAATCATTAACTAGACCCTAAATCAAAAGAGGATCCCTATATGATGGACCAAAAAAAAAAAATCACAACTTTGATCCGGCTGCTATAAGGACGTTCATATCCCAAACTTTCAAATAGCCGAATTAGTTGGAAATGCCGCTAGCATTGTTTATAAAGTTTAATAACTCAGGTTACCGGGAAGTATGGTTTTGAAACAGCTAAACCTCGAGAGGAGACCCCAATATGCAATTTTAGAAACTACTGGTGTGGTGAAGGCGGTGCTATATTTTCAGAAAAAATGGAACTATAAAAATTCCTAGGTGCTCCCCAAACTGCAAATCCTAGTTGCTTTAAAAAATTCTGTGTGTTTCTGAGAAGTAAGAAGAAAGCAATGGCTCCAAAAAAACTGTTGAATTCATCATCTCTGTCGACTGTTGCGATAGACGAGCACCTCCAACTCAGAGAGTGGAAGCAAAAACATGGTTAAAATGTGATTCGTAGATGCTTCGATTAGTTCAATGTTGATTACTTCTTCACTCGGATGGTCAGTTGATTCTGTTCTTGCATTTTCCGTTCTATCGGTTCAATTGAATGCTCTGAGCTGAGCTGCTTTGCTTGCTGTAAGGACCAAGTTGTTATTGGTTATTCTGTGGAAGTGATGTTATAACATCAAGTCACTGTCATGTTATAACATCGCTGGAAAGTTAACAGTTGCAGTTTTATGGAAGGTGATAGTTGCTGTATTTTTGAAGATAAATATTGTTATTATTGGCAACGTATTTTTAGCAGCTGAATACAGTCAGAGTTCACATCCAACTGGGACTATTGTGAAGGGAATATTGCGGCCAGATTTGGTAAAATTGGAAAGAAGATATTCTGCTTATTTTTAGGAGTTGGACTGTGTGTTGAAGTGCTCCTCAATCTCTACGAATTTGCTGGCAAGATCGAGTGGTAGAGATGGAGTACAACTGCTGTGCT
>JAAGWI010016545.1:393-12533 GCA_012274505.1 Galium porrigens var. tenue
TGGCTGTTTCAGCGTCGGCTAGCCGGGGGTTGACCAGATCGCATCGCATCTTTCTGCCTAGAGGATCGATTGCATCGCCAGAGGATCGATCGTAACGTTGCCCGTGCGAGTTGACCAGATCTGCCCGGGGAGTCTACAGCCGTAGCTTGGCGGGGCTGAGTGGTTCCGGCCGGAGGTAAGAGATTGGTGGCTGGTTACTAGTAAAAGTTTAGGGGTGGAAGGGGTGACTGGCGGCGACGGCGAGTAGCGCCGGCGGCGAGCTGGCCACCCCTCCTAGCTGAAAAACCGGATCGGGGAAGTGTTGTTTTTGGGAGAGAAAAATACTGTTCAAAAAGTTGTTTTTGGCAACCTTTTCTAGTCATTTCTAAATAGGTCTTTCATTATACAGGATCATCCTATTATTCAGATATTTTGGAGAGTATTGGGGGATTTTCACAGCTCGAGCTTTCCAAATTTGTGAGGTGAGATGATAACAAAGTATATAATTAACATTTTAATTTCTTTTCATGGTAGACATGGTTGTTAAAAGTGTGTATATCCATTTGTCAAAGTGTAAACTTTCTAAAGTTGTTTTTCCTTCGTATAAATTCAGGTTTGTGATGGGTTCTTCCCGGGCTCCTCCACTCGGTTTTGAGAATATGTTGGGATTTATATGGAGAGGAGAGCAGATCGGTTGCCAAATGCTGCAACATGTTTTAGCCCGATGTATCTTCCACCATACACTGATGAGGAGATGATGAGGAGCCGTCTACTGATGGCTATAGACACGGTCGCATTTGAGTTATTGTAGATTGTAGATATTTTGTAAGACCAAAATATTTTAATAATTTATGTTTCCATTACCAAAGTTTTTCCGAGAGAGTTTAGCGAAAATTTGAGTTAAGTGCATTGAAACTTTCATAATTTGAAAGTGAGGTGTAATTTTAGCATAATTTCTAGTGTTATGGGATTTTTTCCAACGAAACCAGAAACTTTTTGAACAAAAGGCATAAACACATGTTAATATTGCCTGAGAACACCTGCTCCATGGAAATTTAATCATGTAGTTCACTTGATCTATTTCAAAAAATAGATATAATGTTTGAGTTTTTTGCCTAAACAATACTATTTCTGAAACTAATTCCCAAAATAACACTCTCTCAATTTTAATTCCAAAACTAATACTCTAAGTGACATGTAAGCGCCACGTATAATCCACATGTACAAATCCTAAGACGTAGATGGAACCTTGTTTTGACAGGCTAATTCTGCAAAACCCCTCCGCACCGTGAAGCTATGGCGGAACTCCTTTTCCCCCTCAAACGTATTCATAATTCCTTCTCCGTTGAACTCCCCCTTCCCCGATTAGCAGCACGTTCTCTCTAGTTCAACCAACATCGCGTTCTCTTTGATAGACTTAAAATTGGAACGGAAACCCTACCTTTATCGCTTGTGATCGAGTACTGATCCTTAAAGGAGGGCTTTTTAAACCATTTACGTCACAGACAACTCTGTATAGATATTCATGAATCATATTTTCTACTTAATTAAGTTGCTTTTATTCTACTTGAAAATTTGTTGATAGCATGCATCTTGTATGACTAAAGGGTTAATATAATGCCGTGTACGTTGTGTGCAATTGATGTAAGTGATGAGACCCTAACAAGCGTCTAGGGCTTGTCTCCGATGTTACGTGAGTTCCTTCCTGTAAAACAAGTAGACAACGGTCAGATGGGGCGGCGTTGAGCCGTAACCTGCTCCGATGCTTAAATTTGCTCTTGTTGGAGGAAGGGTTATAGTTTGATTAGGGTTTAGTGCTTACCTTATTTGGTTGTGTCTCTTCCATATTTATAGTTGAGGTCCCTTGATCGCGGTTGAAATATCCGTGAAGGGGGCGGTAGCTTGTGACCAGTCCTCTGAAACGGGGCTGCGGCATAATCATCTTTAATCATCCCGCCTGCTCGCGTTCTTCCTGGATCGTGATCGATGCCAAACAGTGAAGCCGCACCGGCAATTACTGTTATCATGTGATTGTTGGCGTGCTCTGCTACGCCTTCTGGAAGCAGCTCCTTCTTGGACTGATCCAGGCAGGCTTTGTTTCATTTTGGATTGGGCTGGGCCTCGTCATTTAAATAATGTTGATGGGTATTCGAACCCAATACCCATCATGTCCCCCAAAGTTTGGGTCGATGGAAGAAAGCAGATGGGTTTTATGGAGACCCGACTCTTTGCGTCTTCTGGAATACTCCGCGGGCGTGTGGGAGCGACGCGACCGCTCATTAACTCTTCCCCTTTTCGTACCCCTCTATAAAGTTATCTCGCTTTTCAAGTCCGCCTTTAGTCTCATTCGTTTCCTCTTCCCTTTCTTTTATCTTTCAATTTCGCCAAGGTTCTCCCCCTCATGTATCTTCTGCTCTTTCCATCTTCTTAGTTTGTTTGCCTCGCTCTTTTTTCCTTTCTTTTGCTATTTTTTGATGGACGAAATTGGATCCACGACCCAAAGTTCTAAGAGGGACGAGTTCCTCTCTTTGTTGCGATCCTCTCCCAATTTTGGGTCGATTGCGGATGATGATGTTCGTCTGCCGGAGGAGGGGGACTTTGTGACTCCGGCGCCTTCCGACTTTGTTTCGATTTATCTAGAATCTGTGACTAGTTGCGGTCTTCGCTCCCCCTGACCAATTTCTTCCGCACAATCCTCCGCTATTATTGCTTTCATTTGAATAAGCTGGCCCTCAATTATATTCAGAGGATTGTGGCCTTTGAGGCATTGGCTAGGTCTCAGGGGATTACCCTGACCGTAAACCACTTTCAATGGTTCTGCTTCCTCGCTCTCGAGAGCAATGATTGGACTCGGATTAAATTCCACTCCGAGAGTGAGAGCGACTTTACTGGGAAGATGTTTACTAAACTACCTTCCCATATGGACTAGAAATATAGGTTTTTATTTGTCCGGGAGAAGGTGTTGTTGGGTTCGGCTTCCCGTAAGGACATTGTTCCTACAGAGGCCAGAAGGTCCCCCAACCCGAAGTCAAAGCTAACGGATATCCGAGCCATTAAGGATGACTTAATCCATTTGCATTGCTTTTACCTGAACTGTGATCACCTTATAAACGATAATCTTTTTAACGACTTGGGAATGCCCTACTTTGGCTCCGAAGTCCCATCTTGTATTCCCATTGGTACATATTTGTTCAGTCTATTGCACTCGTACTTTCATCTGTTGGGGTATTGAGTGCTATTTTTTTGTTAATCTGCAGATATGGATCCTTCCAAGTTCATCACGAGTCTCACCACTTTCAACTCCCAAGGCTGTGTTCCGGTCAAGCTGAAGGTTCCTGCTCCTTCAGCTACATCGGTAAGCTCTGCCTTCCAGACCATAGTGGATCTCACGGGGACCGGTACTCAAGAGGACCAGGTCGGGGTTAAACGTTCCCGAGTTGAGAAACAACAGGGGCCAGTGCGACGCCACTTGAGGTCTCAAGTGGTTAGCGGGTTTTTTATGCTGCGCCTGATCACCGCAAGGACCTAGAGAACCTCGAAGAGGAAGCTTTCGAGTAGCAAAAACTGTAGCCGGGTTACCATGCTACAGACAAGGCTTTCATTCCCCAGTTCCAGGTTGTCTCTGACGCTCCTCGATCTGACCACCTCAAGGCAACTCAGGGACTACGTGTCTCTTGGCTTACCCCCTTCTTATCTGGAGGCCTGGAATGCTTGATGCGGTAACCACTCTGAGCATCTCTTTGCTGCTGATGTTGAGGTATGTCTCCTTTCTGTTGTTTTTTTAAATTTTTTTGCACTTTGGTAGCGAGCCTTTCTTCTTTTTCCGACTTGTCCTTACCCCTCTCGCATTTCCAGTTCATGTCTTTAGCTTCTTCTGAAGCTACTGGAAGCGGTTCCCTTGAGGAGCAACTTCAGGCTTTGAAGATTGAGAACTCCAAGCTGGCCGCAGACAACAAGTCCTAGGTTATTCAACTCGGGAAGCAGGGGAAGTAGTTAGCCGATGTCATCGTTGAGTTGAGCAAAGAGAAGGCTAATGACATTGTGCTGAACACTGAGTTGTTCAAGGCAAATGCTACCATCGAGAAGCACTTCTTGGCGAACAGGGTGCTGAGCGAGCATAGGAACTGATTATTTCCTCATGGGTTGGCGGAGATTGTATCTTCTATGAATTCGAGTACCTAGGTGCACGAATAGCTTCTGGAGGCATTGAATACCGCCATTGTGGTCTTCTGGAGTCGTTGAATACCGCTATTGTGGTCTTCTTTCAGGGTGGTCCAGATTCTGCTTAGCTGATGGCTTTCGTCTTTGATGGCTTCCGGTGTTTTCGCTTCGTGGATGTCTTGTCCCGCCTTCCTATGGACATCGATGCAAAAGCCCTTGCTGCTTGGGACCCGAACCCTCCCACTCCAGTTACTCATTTCCAGCAGAGTCCTCAGAATGTGGCGACCGATGATCAGGAGGGTGGCAATATGCATGATGACATCCAGGAGGATGGTGCAGCTCGAGAGAACGCTGGCTGAACTTTTGTTTCCTTGTTTGTTTAATTTTGGCTCCTAAGTCCTTGAGGTTGAGGCCGAGCTTTAAACTTTTAATCTTTTGGTCCCTTTGGGGCTTACTTTTGGATGATCCCTTCTTTTCCCACTTCGCTGGTTTTATGACTTATGCTGCTTGGATGCTATTCTTGTTTTGTTGATCACTCTTTCGAAGTCTTGTGCTTGTTGAGATATGGTATATCCCTCATCTTCCCCTCAGAAAGGGAAGTGAAGAGAATACTAGTACTCATGTTTTTCTTGGCGAGGGAGATTTCCCTTCTTTTCGGGTTCAGATTAACTAAAGTCTGCCTTCTAGGCTAGCTTATTCCCTCCCAGGTGGTAAATCTTCATGCTTGCTCTTAATACAAGTCTTTATCCTTCCCCATCGAGTTTGTGCTTGTTTTTCACAAGTCTTTTTCTCTTCTCTACTGAGTTCTGAGTCTAAGTTACGCCTTTTTGCACAAGCTTTGCTTGGGTTTTGTTGTGATGTATTTGCCTTGCATTTTTCGCGGCTTTTTGGGTCGTTGAATTTTTTTTTTTGTCATGTGATGAAACATGTGGACTAAGCATATGAATACAAGAACATAACATAAAAGTAGATGTTTTTAAATAGGCTAAGCATTTGGACTTGTATTGCATTGTAGGATCACATCTCTCAAAAAAAGAGTACAAAAGGTGATTTACCCAACAGCTATTCGTTGCTTCGCTACCCGATACGTGCATACGAAAGTAAAATTATGGAAAATAACACGATGAATAGAAATAAAACAACAAAATTACCTCCCCGAGAGGTCACGGATCACGCATAGAACTTGTGCAGATTATCCATGTGCCATATTAAGGGTATCAGGTTTCCGTTCATAACTGCCAGCTTATAGGCCCCTTTCCCCAGCACTTTCACCACCTTGTAAGGTCCTTCCCAGTTGGGATCTAGCTTCTTTTGGCCTTTCATCGTGCTCGACTCATTTCTTCTAAGAGCAAGGTCTCCCACCTTCAGGGTGCGCAACCTCACTCTGTTATTGTATCTCTGTTTGGTGAGGGCTTCATAAGTAGCTTTCTTTAAGGTTACCCTTTCCCTTATGTCTTCCAGCTCATCCAAGTTATCTCTCAGAGCCATCTCGTTGTTTATCAACCTTGCAGGATGAGAGACTCTTCTACTGGGTACTGCTATTTTTGGGAGAATAACTGCCTCCACCCCAAAATATAGGATGTAAGGGGACTCTCCTGTGGCTGCTCTGGGAGTGCATCTATAAGTCTATACAACGTGATCCAGCTCCTCTACCCAGTCCTCTTTAGCTTGATCCAGCCTCTATTTCAGGCCATGTACGATCATTCGGTTTGTCACTTCCATTTGCCCATTAGCTTACAGATGAGCTACCAAAGTGAAACGCTGGATGATCTCCAGATCCGAGCACCATGACCAAAAGGGCTCCCCTTCGAATTGCGTCCCATTATCGCTTATGATTACCCGGGGTATCCCAAACCGGCAAACGATGCTTTTCCAAGCGAAGTTCATGATCCTCTTCCTAGTGATGGTTTTCAGGGTTCCACTTCTACTCATTTCGTGAAATAATCCACAACAACTACCAGGAACTGCTTATTACCAGTAGCCATTGGGAATGGTCCCACAAGGTCGATCCTCCCATTCCGCGAACGGCCAAGGAGACTGAATGCTTGTCATTTCCTCGCACGGAACCCTGGGGATATTGGCGTGCTCTTGACACTTGTGATATTTATGCACTAGCTCTAGCGCATCGTCCCTCATGGAGGGCCAGTAGTAGCCTGCTCTAGTTGCTCAGAGAGCGAGCGTTTTCCCTCATTGGGGGCTACCACAGCTTCCCTTATGTAGCTCCTAGAGTACCATATTGGCCTCATTAGGGCCAAGATACCAGAGCTAGGGAGCGGCATACCCTCTCCGATAGAGGATATCATTCAAAATCACGATGTTTAATGCTCTATTTTTTAGGGATCTGGCTTTGCTAGATTCTTCTAGCTGGATGCCCTCCTTGAGAAACTGCCAGATCAGAGTCATCTAGGTTTTCTGTCCTTCTTCTATCAGGTTCACCAGGCACTCTTCTGTTGATCTCTTCTCCATGAGCTCCACTAAGACCGTTGTCGACAAATGTGAGTACGCCGTCGTGGCTAGCTTGCTCAGTGAATCTGCCCTTGTGTTGTTTGATCTGGAAACTTAGGTTATCGAAAAGGTGTCGAAAGAAAGGGCTATGGATTTTACCTTGTCCAAATATTTTTGCACGGTGATTCCTCTCGCTTAATAAGATCCATTGACCTGGTTGGCAACTAGGAGCGAGTCCCCGTAAGCCGTGAGATCTTTGGCTCCGAATTTCTTTGCGATTTCCATTCCCGCTATTAGAGCTTCATATTGTGCCTTATTGTTCATGGCAGGAAGTGAAGCAAAGAGCGTACGTGGTCTCGGTCCCTTCCGTGTCTGTGAGTACCAGTCCAGCCCCCGCTCCCTCTGGTCCGGAGGCGCCATCCAAGTACAATCTCCAAGACTCTGGGGATGACTGCTTTTCGGCTTTCAGCTAAGTCCTCTACTTCCCCATGTTTTCAAAGGCCTCATTGAACCTCATCCAGTAGTCGGCGTACATCTCGCCGGGCCTCTGTCGGATGTTGAACACTCTTGAGGGAGACCTTTCGGCTAGGAAGTCCACCACTACTTGACCTTTGACTGCTTTTCGAGATGCGTATTTGATATGATGTTCTCCCAATTCTATCACCCACTTAACTAAGCGTACAGAAACCTCTGGTTTGGTGAGGATTACTTTCAGGGGTTGATCTGTTACCACGGTTACAAGGTGCACTTGGAAGTATCCCCATAGTCTTCTTGCCACATGCACCACTGCTATAGCTAGCTTCTCGCCACTGGAGTATCTTGTTTCTGGGCCGTTCAGTGCCCGACTCGTGAAATATATTGGCTTCTGGATAGCACCGTCTTCCCAGACCAGCGCTCTGCTCACTACGTCTTCACTTGCCGACACTTATAGATAAAGAGTTTCCCCGAGAATGGGCGATGTTAGAGTCGGCAGTAGCACTAGGTGTTGTTTCATTTTGGCAAATTTTACATTATTATTGGAAAGATTAGTTTTACTTCCCTTATAGCTGGATAGTGTTTTAGTTGCCATAAAGTTTTGGATGCCTATATTTTACCATTTAAACCCCATCGATAAACAGTAGGATCAACCAGGCCTCACGCAGATGAACCTCATTTGATCCTTCACAACAGGTACGATTCTTGTTTTGAATGTTTGGCTTATGGATTTGGTCAGCACAAAGTTAGGGTTTCGGCTGGAATCTTGATTGAATTACATTCACCATATAATTGAATTTAATGGGTTTCCGTCAATTTTAGGTGGGTTTGACCTATCAAATTTGAATGTTCGCCGGCCAACAAACGCCGATCACCGGGAATCATGTGCACGTTGGAGAATAAAGGCAGTATTTTCTACATGACCTTGACCGGAGAAGATGATCGAGCACCTGCTACACCCGTCCGTGTTCGAATCGATCCGCTCCTAGACTTGGTTTTTGAATCCATCCACTGATCAACCGTCAGTTTCAAACGAGGTTGTGCATGTTAGAGATAAAGAGGGCATGCCACGGATACACGTGGTTTAGCAGAAATGGTACATTAATTATCGTCGGCGATAGACGAGATCCTGCTTTTATAGAATTCGAACACTACTGAAATTCTCGGGTCAACGGGCCAATCTTCGATGACGAAGATTGGTTTCGCCGGCGGGGGGAAGGCAGAGATTGCGTCGCAGGCGAAGACGAGATTTGGAGTTCGCATGTGAAGACGGAGTTGGGGCTTTCTAGTTATTTTCAAGTTTTTGCACTTTAATGCCTATATTTCAGCGAGTATTTCACAAAGGACCCTATAATTAAAAACTCCATTTTAATATTTTTCATATTTGATCTTTTGCCCCAATAACAATTACTTCACATTAAACTTCAAAGTACTTCATATATAGTCTTAAAGTACTTCCAATAAAGTCTGAAATACTTCTAATATATTTTTTAATTGATATTTTTTAAACATATATTAATTTTTTGATTAAATAAATAATAATTTTAAATTATTCGTGGTTCAAGTCAAATTTGAAAAAGTTTTGGATCATCGGTATTTCATGTAAAGCGTAGCGGTTCTTCATGTTTCTACTATCGAGTAAACTATTTTTATTTTTAAATTAAACTTTACAAATTCAATTAAAATAATCAATACTTCAAGTTAAATTTAAAATTACATATATCCTAAAAATACTTTAAATACCATCGGTACTTCATATATGACTAGAAGGTACTTCAATTTGTACTATTGGTACTTAATCTATAACTATAAGGTACTTCAAGTTTATACTATCAGTAATTCATATATAGTTATATGATACTTTAAGCATGTACTATCGGTACTTCAAGTTTCTACGTTCGGTACTCCAAGTTTCTACGATCGATACTTCAAGTTTGTACTATCGGTACTTCATATATAACTATAAGTACTTCAAATTTTATAGTATCGATACTTTATTTATAGTTATACGATACTTCAAGTTTGTACTATCGGTATTTCAAGTTTCTCACTATAAGGTACTTCATCTACAATTATAAGGTACTTATAGTCTATACTACCGGTACTTTATCTATAATTGTAAGGTACTTCAAATTGTAGTATCGGTACTTCACGTTTATACAATCGAAACTTCTTCTATAACTATAAGGTACTTCAAGTTTATACCATTGGTACTTTAAGTTTATACTATTGGTACTTTATCTATAACTATAAGGTTATTCAAGTTACTACTATCGGTACTTCAAGTTTATACTATCGGTACTTTATCTATAACTATAAGGTTATTCAAGTTACTACTATCGGTACTTCATGTATATCGGGTACTTCAAGTTTTTTCTATCGGTACTTCAAGTTTATTCTATCGGTACTTCAAGTTTCTACTATCGGTATTTCATATATAACTATCAGGTACTTTAAGTTTCTACTATCGGTACTTCCAGGTTGTACTGTCAGTACTTCAACTTTCTACTATCGAGTACTTCTAGTTTGTACTATCAGTACTTCAAGTTTATACTATCGGTACTCCAAGTTTATACTATCGGTACTCCATGTATATCGGGGACTTTAAGTTTATATTATCGGTACTTCAACTATAACTATAAGGTACTATAAGTTTATACTATCGGTACTTCAACTATAACTATAAGGTACTTTAAGTTTGTACTGTCAGTACTTCCAGGTTGTACTGTCAGTACTTCAACTTTTTACTATCGAGTACTTTAAGTTTGTATTGTCGGTACTTCAACTTTCTACTATCGAGTAATTCAAGTTTATACTAAATGGTACTTTAAGTTTGTATAATCAGTACATCAAGTTTATGCTATTGTTACTTCAAGTTTGTACTATCGAGTACTTCAAGTTTCTACTATCGTGTACTTCAAGCTTGTACTATCGGTACTTCATGTTTCTACAATTAAGTAGTTCAAGTTTGTTCTATCGGTACTTCAATTTTCTACTATCAAGTACTTCAAGTTTGTTCTATCGAGTACTTCAAATTTGTACTATCAGTACTTCAATTTTCTACTATCGGTACTTCAAGTTCCTTCTATCAAGTATTTCAAGTTTTTACTATCAATACTTCATTTAAAGTATACAGGTTCTTCATTTATAACCCAAAAGTATTGTACGTTCATACTATGAGTAGTTTCATGTAGAATCTAAAAGTATTCAAGCTTTGGGTCATCTAAAGTATAAAGGTTCTTTATATACAACCCAAGTACTTCAAGTAAGATAAAAAATTACTACAAGTTTGGGCCATTGGTACTTCATCTATAACCTGAAAATACTGCACGTTTATACTATGATTACTTTCAAGTAAAATCTAAAAGTACTCAAGATTTTGGCCATCGGTACTTCATTTGAAGTGTAAAGGTTCTTTATCTATAACATAAAAGTACTGTACGTTCATAATTTGAGTACTTTTACGTAAAATCCATAAGCACTTCTTCTATAACATGAAAGTATTGCACATTCATGATATCAGTACTTCAATTACAACTTAAAAGTACTTAGCCTATAACTTAGAAGTACTGCTTGTTCACACTGTGAGTACTTTCCCGTAAAACCCAAAAGTACTTATGATTTAGTTTATTAGTACTTCGTCTAAAACTTGAAAGTACTACATGTTCATATTGCGTATACTTGCCGTAAAATTCAAGGGTACTTTAGGTTTGGACTATCGAAACATCATCAGTGCTTTCACATTACATGAAAGATTCAAAATTCAAAATATTAAATTGAACTTGAAACACTACCGATTAAAAATTAATAAAATTTGATTAAAAATAGTGCAAAGTACTTCAAGTGAATATAGAAAGTACTGTACTTTGGAAAAAAATCCATGATTAATTTCAAGTTTAATATATATTTTTTAAAAATTAAAACCGTCATTGACGGAGAGATATTGTAAGTGAAANNTAAAGTACAGTAACTCCACAAGTATAGAGACGTTTTGATAGATTACAGAGAAGTATCTAAACATCAAATTTTAATTTTCTCTGTATCTGAAGCAACAAGTAGACTAATGCTAAAATAAACTAGACTAGTGGTAATGAGGCTAAAAATGGTAAGTACCTACGGCTCTTCCGTCTAATTCGGCTCGAACTAACGGTATACAAGTATGTAGGTAATATTGGACTAACACAGTAGGCCAGCAATCACTCCATGTTAAGTCCCCTTTAAAAACGGAAGATCTGTAGAGAATCTCATTAAGTTATATGCTCGTTCTCTCGGCGGTGGTAAGAGACCTCAGTAAGTTAGGAGACTATCTAGTTTGTTATCTCCAACCTATAAGCATTGTTAATTTTAAGTTTAAGTTGAAGTGCCAATGTTTTGTTTTAAAAAAAAAAACTTGAAAGGTTCAAGGACACGCATTATATAAAAGTTTTTAAATGGAGTTACTATGTGATACAAGTCATACTACAATGACAATTATTTTATTGAATTTATTTTAAAATCCCCAAGAAAACTCAGGGAATAAAATGCAAATGAGCAAAACATTGAAGGCCTCGTCCACATCTTCTTCTGCGCCGGCGAACCTAACCCGACATCGAAGATTCGCGGATTCTCGAGCCGGTTGCAGCGTCCCTGTGTTTTCCGTTGGATCAAACCCAAGCCTCCATTAGCTCTCCGCCACACGCAAAACCTCTGCTCGGACTTGATCTGGATTTCGAGAATAGGGATTTTGCGATTAATTTCGTGAACCTGACGAAGCGTTGCGGCGTTGGCTTAGAGGGGTGAAAATCAGAGAAGATGAATGAAGTAATTGAACCGGGAAGATGACCGGAGTAATTGAACGGAGAAGAAAGTGTAGAAGATGACCCGTTTCAGACCCGACTGAAACCCTCGAAAATTTTAAAAATTATCAATAAATGTGGACCGTCAGATTAAATAGATGAATGGTGTAAGATGGCTTCTCACCTAAGAGATGGTTCTCAAATAAGAAGGTGGTTCTCCCTGATCCCAATTCTCTCTATATATACTCCCTCTGGTCTTCTGTAATTGGCACATTTGACGCGAAACACTATTTGACGGCAAGTTTG
>JAAGWI010016546.1:0-11276 GCA_012274505.1 Galium porrigens var. tenue
ATGTTTCATATTTGTGGAGGAGCAAAGGTCAACCGATTGGAAGGCCATTGTATAAGCTGACACTGAAGGCTATTTTTGCTCTAGACCAGTTCAGAAAGAGAAACTGGAACTATTTTTTCAAATCTATCAAATGATAATTTTACCCTTTTAATTTTTTGCCATTTACTCTTTCACCCACCACCCATTAATTCACCGCCTAAACTTTCAATCCAACATCTTCACCATAGTATCCTCAACATCCACCGCCTAAACTTTCAATCCAACATTACCCGTCACTGCCTTCACCACTATCAGCGTCGTTGCCGCCCCGCTATCACCAACACCTTTGCAACACTAATACTTTAACAAATATTACCAAACATCAAATCCATGCGGGCATGAATTCTCTATACAATTCTCTATATAAAATTCTCAATAGAATTGGATTTTACTTGGATTTGGATATGAGTTTAATTGGAATCCAAGCGGTGGCGGGGATGGATTTTCAGTGATGGGCCGATCTGTTGGCAGGGATGGAGTGATGAAAGGAGAGATGGGACGGCGATGGCGATGGGTTTTGTTTTTGTGATGGCCCTGATCTGGTTGAGGGGACGGAGTGGCCAGTGATGGCGAGGAGTTGGGTAGATCTAGAGGTGTGTGCGTGGGATGAAAAATGACGAGAATAATGGCGAACAAGAGAGGTGGGGGTGAAAAATAATAATTATATTTTATTGGGTGAGTTGAGGGTATTAAAGACTTTAATGTTGTAAAACTTTCCTAAAAATAAAAGTGTGCAGATTCAGGTGTGACAAACAAAAATAGAAGTGTGCAGAAATAACTAGTACGGTGGGAGTACCTTATTTAGTTAAGAGGATGATGGCCATTGTATAATGTGTTTAGCACAAAAGACAACATTTGTTTACTAATAGTTTAGTTGATGTTCGTGTTATTTTCGGTCTGTGTATCGAGATGGGTGAAAGTTGATGAGTAATGAAGCAGAAATATGTTTGAATTCATGACCCAACATGGGTCATAGGGCAGCGCGTGAGTTTTTTCGAATACCCACCCCACATGACCACATCATTATAGTTATAAATTATTATTATTATTATTGTTATAATTATTATGCACTTATAATATGAGACATTATTAGTTAAAATTATGATGCAATTAATAATTATTTTGTTTATCTTAAAATTTGATGTTTATTAATAGTTATGTTTAATTATTAGTATTTAAATAAAATTTTATAAAAATATTAACTAAATTTATTTTCAATAAACAATATTTTTAGTTTCAACATTTAAATGTAATATAATGAAGTAAATTTTAAGTGTACATGAAAAATTAATTGAGGCTGAAATGGTTCATGTGGCGGAGATAGTTTTATATGAAACCGATGGGGTGGAGATATTCTGCACCCGTGATGGGTGATGGACATAAAAAATTAGGTGGGGATGAAGATGAAGAAACTAGTCCCTAACTCAGACCTACCCAATGCACCTGACTAAATATCGATATAAAAAAGAATGAGGAAAATCCCATTTTAGTACTCACTTTTATTGAAAGTCACAATTTGGTAACAATTTTTTAAATTTGTACTAAAAAGCTACCCAATTTTTCATTAATGTTTCAAAATGGTACCCATGACTTGTAATAGCATTAAAAGTGGGTCAACGACAAGTCAACGGTTGTGAGGGCAACTTTTATAATACAAAAAGTTTTAGGATTTAAAAATAAATTGCCCACAAATTCATTATCTAAAATGATAGATGCTTTTAAATAAATTCATGGTTTAATAATTAGAATATTAATCATAAAACACCCAGATAAAATGAATGAAGTAGAAAAGTAAAATTAACACAACATTTTCTGAGCCATTTTATAAATCAACATCCACTCCTAAATATTTTAGTGAAGAAGTAAATTACAACATAATACATCTCCGTTGTTGGCCCTACAAGCGGAAAACTAAAAAGAAGGTAGAAAAAGAATAAAAAAGTTGCATTGTTGGACAATGATCTCGGTGTGGTCGCACCATGGTTAGAACACTGACGTCGAGAATGAACACGAACAATCAAAATGAAGGCGACATAATTATTTCTTCATCAAGAGAACGAGACAAAATTGATTTAGTTTGTTAGAATTTTGGTATAAAACGGGATTAAAATTGATTCAAATCTATGAACTAAATTTCTATCGTGGAACAAAATAGTATCATGGAAATAATTTTTGATTGGATCAATTTCAGTTGTGGAATGAAACACAATCGTGAATTGGAACATTATTTTGCCCCGGATAGAATCTTAGTTAGGTAATTTATTTTTAACCCCTAAAATGTTTCATATTATAAAGTTGGTCCAACAACCATTGACCCACTTTTAACCTACTATTATAAGTCATGGAAACTATTTTAGAACATTAGTGAAAAATTAGGTATCCTTTTAGTATAAATTTTATCACAAACACTTGTATGAGGCAGCCTCACCATGCGACAGCTGATGTTATTTGATAATATGATGAGGTTGCCTCACCTCAATATGAACCTCATCATATTATCAAGCAACATCAAGGTGCCTCACCGTGAGGCTGCCACACAAGAGACTTTCTCAAATTTTATAAGTTGGTAATAAACTATGAATTTCCAATAAAAGTAGGTACAAAAATGAGTTTTTTAGAATGTTAACTTTTAGTCCCATAAAAGTTTACTTTTCTTATTTGGTCTCATAAAAGTCATTGTTGATCTTATTTGGTCCCTCAGTTAGTCAACTAACAAAATAGTAATTTTGACCAACGAAATTTCTTAAATAAATTGCACAAATACCCTCAATTTCTATTTAAATATCAAATTAGCCTTGTAATTTTTTGAAACAATTAAATAATCAATTGATCTAACAAGATTTAATTTTATTGTAATATAAATGAGCCCTAATATTTTCTGTAAATCTAATATCTTTAATTTCAACGTCGCGTTCATTTTTTTCTTTTTGCTCACTGTACCCGCTCATGTACAATTGCATGCATCTTGAATGATTTTGGATAGTGTCTATGAGATTAAAGGTCAGATATGGAAAGATATTCCTTTATTAATAATTATTATTCCATATAGAAGTATAGTGATGAGACCCTAACAAGCGTCTAGGGCTCGTCTCCAATGTTCTGTAAGTTCCTTCCTGTAAGACAAGTAGACTTTGGTCAGGCGGGGTGGCGTGGAGCAGTAACCCGCTACGATGCTTAAATTACCTCTCGTTGGAGGAAGATTTATAGTTTGATTAGGGTTTAGTGCATACCTCATTCTGTTATGTGTCTTTCATATTTATAGTTGAAATCCTTTGATCGTGGTTGAATCATCCGTGAAGGGAGCGGCGAGCTTGTGACCGGTTCTCCGAAATAGGGTTGCGGTTAAACCACCTTTAATCATCCAACCTACTCGCGATCTTCTAGGATCGCGGAAGTCGACGCCGTAATTAATTCTGTCTCTTCTGGACGTCAAAAGCCCCTTTACATTTATTTCTAAAATAGTCAAACAGTGAAGCCACAACCGTGATTACTGTTGTCATGTGATCGCTGACGTACTCTGATGCACCTTCTGGAAGCGGCTCCTTCTTGGACTGGCTTAGGCAGGCTTTGAGCCACTTTTGATTGGGTTAGGCCTTACCACTTGGACAAGGCAGATGGGTATTTGGACCCAATACCCATCATGTCCCCCCTAAGTCAGGGTCGAGGAAAGGAAGCTGATGGGTTTTTTTTGAGACCCGACTCTTCGCGTCTTTTGGAATACTCCATGGCCGTGTGGGAGCGACGTGACCGCTTATTAGTTTTCCCCTTTTGTTCCCCTCTATAAAGTTATTTCGTTTTCAAATCTGCCTTTAGTCTTACTCATTTCATCTTCCTTTATTTTATCTTTCAAATTCGCCAAGGTTCTCCTTCTCAGGTATTCTCTGTTTTTTTTATCTTCTTAGTTTGTTTGTCTCGCTCTTCGCTCATTTTTTTTGATTGTTTTCTGATGGACGAAATCGGATCCATGACCTAAAGTTCTGAGAGGGACAAGTTCCTCGCTTTACTGCGTTTCTCTCCCAATTTTACGTCAATTGTAGACGATGATGTTCGTCTGCCAGAGGCTTTGTTTCGGTTTATCTAGAATCAGTGAATAGTTGTGATCTTCGCTTCCCCCTGGCCAATTTATCCCGCTTAATCCTCCATTATTACTACCTTCATTTGTATGAGCTGACCCTCAATTCCGTTTGGATGATTGTGGCTTTTGAGGCACCATCTAGATCTCAGGGGACTACCCTGACCGTAAACAACTTTCGATGGTTTTGCTTTCCCGTTCTCAAGAGCAATGATTGGACTCGGACTAAGTTCTACCCTGAGAGTGAGAGCAGTTTTACTGGGAAGATCTTTTCTGAATTACCTTCCCACATGAACTGGAAAGATAGGTTTTTATTTGTCCGGGAGAAGTGCTGTTAGGTTCGACTTCCCGTAGGGACATTGTTCCTACAAAGGCCAAGAGGTCCCCTAATCCGAAGTCTAAGCTAACAGACGTCCGAGCCATCAAGGATGACTTAATCCACTTGCATTGCATTTACTTGACTTGTGATTACTTTATAAATGATGGCCTCTTTAAGGACTTGGGAATGCCCTACTTTGGGTCAAACGTCCCTTCTTGTGTTCCCATTGGTACATATTTATTTGGTTTATTGCACTCGTGCTTTCCTCTGTTATGGTATTGAGTGCCTTTTTGGTTGATTTGCAGTTATGGATCCTTCCAAGTTCGTCATGAGTCTTGCCGCTTTCAACCCCAGGGCCGCATTCTGGTCAAGCTATAGGTTCCTGCTCCTTCGGCTATATCGGCAAGCTCTACTTCCCAGAACCTAGTGGATCTTACAGGGACCAATACTCAATACTAGGTTGGGGTTAAGCGTAGTCGCATCGAGAAACCAAAGGGGCCTGTGCAACATTGCTTGAGGTCTCAAGGTGCTAGCCAGTTTGTTGATGCGACGCCTAACCGCTGTAAGGACCTGGAGAACTTCGAAGAGGAAGCTTTCAAGGAGCAAAAACTGGAACCGGGTCACCATGCTACGGACAAGGCTTTCATTCCCCTGTTTTGAGTCGTCTCTGATGCTCCTCTGACTACCTCGGGGCAATTCAGGGACTACGTGTCTCATGGCTTGCCACCTGCTCATCTGGAGGCGTGGAATGCTCAATGTGTCAATTGCTCTGAGCACCTCTTTGCCGTAGCTACTGAGGTATGCCTTCTTTCTGTTGTTCCTTGCATTTTGGTAGCGAGTATTTCTTTTTTTTCTGAATTGTCCCAACTCCTCTTGTATTTCCAGTTGATGTCCTTGGCCACTTCTGAAGCTACTGGAGGTGGTTCCCTTGAGGAGTAACTTTAGGTTTTGAAGATTGAGAACTCCAAGCTAGCCGTAGACAACAAGTCCCAGGTTATTCAGCTCGAGAAGTAGGGAAGCAGTTAGCTGATGTCATCGCGGAGTTAAGCGAGGAGAAAGCTAACGCTGTTGTGTTGAACGCTGAGCTGTCCAAGGTGAATGCTACTATTGAGAAGCTTTGCCTGGTGAACCGGGTGCTGAACGAGCAGAGAAACTGGTTGTTTCCTCATGGGCTGGCGAAAATTGTATCTTCTGTGAATTTGAGTGCCTAGGCGCGCAGACAGCTTCTGGAGGCATTGAACACTGCCATTGGGGTCTTCTGTCAGGGTGGTCTAGATTCTGCTCTGGTGATGGTGGGCGTCTTTGACGGTTTCCAGCGCTTTCACTTTGTGGATGTCTTATCCCGCCTTCCTAAGGACGTCGATTCAGAAATCCTCGCTGCTTGGGACCCAAACCCTCTAGCTCCAGTTACTCCTCCCCGGCAGAGTCCCTAGAGTGTGCCAACCGATGATCAGGAGGGTGGTGATATATAGGAGAATAGCTAGAAGGATGGTGCTACTCGAGATGATGCTGCTTGAACTCGTGTTTCTTTGTTTGTTTAATTTTGGCTCCTAAGTCCTCGATGTTGAGGCCGAGCTTTAAACTTTGTGTCTTTTGGCTCCTTTGGGGAATACCCTTGGATGAATTTTCTGCTAGTTGATGCTTATCTTTTTTGCTTCAAAAATTTATCCTTTTCATACTAGTTGGGGTGTGGTCGCTCCCCCACCCTCCCCAAGGGGTGGAAAGATTCTATGTTCTTCATATTTGTGCGAGTACTTAGTTTTTGTCGAGGGGTATTCCCTTCTTTTCGGGTTTGGATTGACTAAAGTCTTGCTTTCCAAACTAGCTTATTCCCTACCGGGTTGTCAATCTGTTTGCTTGCTCTTTGTGCAAGTCCTTATCCTTTCCTATCGAGTTTGAATGTTTTTTTTTTCTTACAAGTCTTTTGCTCTTCTTTGCCAAGTTTCGAGTCTTGGTTATTTTTCCCTCTACAAACACTATTTGTTTTTGGCACGGTTTTTATTTGCCTTGCCTTAGTCATGGCTCTTTTTTGGCTTGTTTGATATTTTCGTTTTATCATGCGATGAACCATTTGAACTTAAGTATATGAAAACAAAAGTGTAACATAAAGATACATGTCTCTAAACGGGCTAAGCATTTTGACTTGCATTTCATTGTAGAATCACATATCCCGGGTAGGGAGTACAAATGGTGTTCTATCTACCAACTATTCATTGCTTCGCTACCCGATACATACATACGAAAGCCAAATTATGGAAAATAACACAATGAATTGAAATAAAACAATAGAATTACACCCCCGAGAGGTTGCAAATCATGCATAGAACTTGCGAAGATTATCTATGTGCCATGTTCGAGGTATCGGGTCACCGTTCATAGCTGCCAGCTTGTAGGTCCCTTTCCCCAGTACTTCAACCACCTTGTAAGGTCCTTACAAGTTGGGATTTAGCTTCTTATGGCCTTTCACCCTGCTCGCCTCATTCTTCCTGAGAGCAAGGTCTCCCACTTTTAGGGTGCACAACTTCACTCTACTATTGTACCTCTGTTCGGTAAGGGCTTTGTAAGTAGTTTCCTTTCGGGTTACCCTCTCCCTTCTATCTTCCTGCTCATCCAAGCTATCTCTCAGAGTCATCTCGTTGTTTATCAAACTTACGGGGTGCGAGACTTTTCTACTGGGTACTGATATTTCTGGGGGAATAACTGCCTCTACCCCGAAACATAGGCTGTAAGGGGACTCTCCCGTGGCTATTTGAGGAGTGCATATGTAAGTCCATAGGACATGATCTAGTTCCTCTACCCAGTCCTCTTTAGCTTGATCCAACCTTTGCTTTAGGCCGTGTACGATCGTTCAGTTTGTCACTTCCGTTTGCCCATTAGCTTGCGGATGAGCTACCAAAGTGAAATGTATGATTTCCAGATCCGAACACCATGATCAAAAGGGTTCTTCTTCGAATTATGTCCCGTTATTGCTTACAATTACCCGGGGTATCCCAAACCAGTAGATGATGCTTTTCCAGGAAAAGTTCATGATCCTCTTTCCAGTAATGATTTTCAGGGCCTCCGCTTCCACCCATGCCAATCCACAATGACTACCATGAACTTTTTCTTACCGGTAGCCATCAGGAATGGTTCCACAATGTCGATTCCCTATTTCGCGAACAACTTAGGGGATGGAATGCTTGTCATTTCCTCGCACGGAACCCTGGGGATGTTGGTGTGCTCTTAGAATTATTGACATCTATGCACTAGCTCTAGCGCGTCATCATTCATGGAGAGACAGCAGTAGTCTGCTCTAATTACTCGGAGAGTGAGCATTTTCCCTCCTTGGTGGTTGCCGCAGCTTCCTTCATGTAGCTCCCGGAGTACCATATTGGCCTCATTCGGGCCAAGACACCGGAGCCAGGGAGAGGCATACCTTCTCCGGTAAATGATATTGTACAAAATCACGAAGTTGATTGCTTTGTTTTTGAGAAATCTGGCTTTCCTAACTTCTTCTGGTTTGATGCCCTCATTGAGAAACTGCCAGATCAGAGTCATCCAAGTTTCATGTCCTTCTTCTATCAGGT
Source organism: Galium porrigens var. tenue (assembly GCA_012274505.1). Lineage (NCBI taxonomy): Eukaryota > Viridiplantae > Streptophyta > Magnoliopsida > Gentianales > Rubiaceae > Galium > Galium porrigens. Next base: position 7,997 of record JAAGWI010016546.1, read on the forward strand.
TCACCAGGCACTCTTCTGTTGATCTCTTATCCATGAGCTCCACTAAGACTTTTTTTTCAACAGATGCGAGTAGGCCATCGCGTCTAGCTTGCTCAGTGCATCTGCCCTTGTGTTGTTTGATCTGGGAACTTGGGTTATCGAAAAGGTGTCAAAAGAAAGGGCTATGGATTTTAACTTATTCGGATACTTTTGCATGGTGATTCCTCTCGCTTGATAAGATTCGTTGACCTGGTTAGCAAATAGGAGCGAGTCCTGGTAAGCCGTGACATCTTTGGCTCTGAGCTTCTTTGCAATTTTCATTCCTGCTATTAGGGCTTCATATTCTGCCTCATTGTTCATAGCAGGGAAAGTGAAGCGAAGAGCATACATGGTCTCGATCCCTTCCGGGTCTGCGAGTTCCAATCTGGCCCCTGCTCTCTCTAGCTCGGAGGCACTATCCACGTACAATTTCCAAGACTCTGGGGCTGGTTACCTTTCGGCTTGTAGCTGAGTCCTGTGCTTCCGCTTGTTTTCAAAGGCCTCATTGAACCTCACCTAGTAGTCAGTGTATGTCTCGCTGGGCCTCTGTCGAATGTTGAACACTTCCGAGGGAGGCTTTTTGGCTAGGAAGTCTAGCACTACTTGACCTTTTATTGCTCTCTGAGATGCGTATTCGACATGATGTTCTCCCAGCTCTATCGCCCACTTAACTAAGCATCCAAAAGCCTCCAGTTTGGTGAGGATTGCTTTTAGGGGCTGATCTATTACCACAATTATAGGGTGCACCTAGAAGTTACCCCGGAGCCTTCTTGCTGCATGCACTACTGCTAGAGCTAGCTTCTCGCCACTGGAGTATCTTGTTTCCGGGCCATTCAGTGCCCGTCTTGTGAAGTATATTGGCTTTTGGACACCACTGTCTTCTTAGAATAGCACTTCGTTCACTACCTCTTCACTTGCCGGCATATATAGATAGAGAGTTTCCCCGGTAATGGACGATGTTAGAGTAAGCAGTAGCACTAAGTGTTGTTCCAGTTTGGAAAATGCCTCTTCTTCCATAGCTCCCCAGTGGACTTCTCCTTTTCTATCCACACTCCCCTTCAGTTCTTTGAAGAAAAACAGAGCTCTCTCGGCTACCCTAGAGACAAACCAATTTAGGGCAACTAGTTTTCCATTCAACTTCTGGATATCCCTTATGGACTTTGGTGCCGGAAGGTACAACACGGCTTGCACCTTCTTGAGGTTGGCCTGTATGCCATCATTCATGACCACATGCCCGAGGAACTTCTCTCCTCCCACCCTAAACTGGCACTTGGTCGCGTTGAGCTTCATGCCTATCCCCTCGTACCAAGACATAGTTTTCTCTACGTCCAGTAAGAAATCCTCAAACCTTCGACTCTTGATGAGCATGTCATCCACGTAGATTTCCAGGTTCCTACTTTGTCAACTACTCTCTGGTACGACGTGGCTCTGGCGTTCTTCAAGCCGAAAGGCATCATCCAATACCCGAAAGCCTCTATTTTGGTGATGAAGGCGGTTTTGGGTATGTCGCTTTCCAACATTGGAATTTGGTGATAACCTTTATATGCATCTAAGAAACATTTAATTGGAAATGAGACTAGAGCATCTACCTTTTGGTCGATGGCCGGCAGCGGGTAGCAGTCTTTTGGGCATGCCGCGTTCAGGTTCTTGTAGTCTATGCACATCCTCCAGCTGCTATTTGGCTTCTTGACCAGCACCAGATTTGCGATCTATGTGGGGTATGGTACTTCTACCAGTATGTTGGCCGCAACTAGATCCACTCCTTCTTTGTTCACCACTTCATTCCTCTCGGGGCACATGATTCTTCTCTTCTGTTGGACCGGGACCTTTTCTTCATTCACCTTCAGAGCATGGCAACCAAGTTCGGGGCGGATGCCCGTCATGTCTTCTGGCTTCCATGCAAAGGTATTTTCGTGCTTAGGATCCTTGTGAGCTTGTTCTTTACCTTTTCCGGTAGAAGCTTCCTTATCTGAATGAATCCCTCACTCCTTATCGTAGTTCCTTCAATCTCTTCTCCTAGGTAAGGCACCTCCGCATTGGTAGACACCATGTGGACCTCCTTACCAGGTCTCGGTTCTCCTGGATCTTCTTCCTGCTTTCTCTTCTTTAAGGCAATGCAATGACATGCATGAGCCCTTTGCTGGTCCCCTACCACTATGTCTATCCCGCTTTTGGTAGGGAACTTTACCAAGAGGTGTAGCATCTTCCATCCACATATGACCGGTGTACCTTTTTGTCTCCGATCTTCACCATTATTAGCACAACGTCTCCACCTTCAGGGTGATTCAAGATCGGGTCATCTGAGCTGAAAGTGATGACTTCATTTGGGAGCAGAGGTTTCTCTTTTGGGTAGGTGAGAGGTTGTCTTCGGCATCTAGCCTTTATTTGAGAGTTGGTTACGCCTCCTGTGCTCCCCTATTATGGCGTAGATATGCGTGCTCGTGCATCTTCATCAGAATTTGAGTTGTCTTCTTCCTGTTGCGGTCGCTTCTTCACTCGCTGTTCTAGCTCCAAGTGGGCTACCTCTTTTCCCTTTTATCCTCGGGTGTCACATTCCTTATCGCTTCCCGAGGCTTGATAGTTGGCTCTATTGTGCCCCCTGGCATCCTTGGCGAATGCCGCCAGCTCGCCGGACTTGATGCATGCTTCTATCGCTTTCTTCAGGTGGTGGTACTCATTCGTTTCGTGCACATGGTCTTCGTGGTAGTCACACCAAAGGCTTTGATCCCGCTTGCTTGCCGGTATCTTTATATTTGTCGGAACCCGGAGGATGTTCTTGTCGGCTACCAGCGCATATATTTATTTTGGGGTTTTTGTGACAGGAGTGAATACCCTCTCTTTTTTGTCTTTCGACTTCCCCAAGTTCTTAAGTGGACCGAGCCTTTCCGCGTAAGCTTTCTGTTTGACTCCTCTCTCCTACCGTAATTTTTGGTATCCGAGAGGTTGTTATCTGGGTCATTCGCCCTCTGGAAACTTTCCACCCTTTCCATGAGGTCGTCCATGGATACCGGGGGAAACAACTTGCAGTCTCTCAGAATGAAGGTGTGATATGTGTGATTAATGTTGTTTATTCGAGGGTTTATAATGTGCTTTTATGAGATTAATGTGCACTTTAGGTGTGTTTTCATACGCAGAAATGATGGATTGAAGAGTTTTGGAGCAAAATGCAAAAGGATGGAGTTTTGACGGATTTTTGGAGCTCAAAAGAAGTGGATTCACTATACTCTTTTCCCACGAGGTTTTTAATGAGGTAGTGAATCCG
>JAAGWI010016570.1:0-15319 GCA_012274505.1 Galium porrigens var. tenue
GCTTCGCGATCTGTAGCTGCGCGTCAAGCCGCCTGCGCGATCTACACGATCTGGGCCTGGGCGGCGAAGCGGCGTCCACTGCTCGATCTGGCCGCCTGCGTGATCTGGATCGCCCTGAAAAAAGAGCCGTGGCCGTAATAGGGCGAGGGGAGTGTGGGTTCCGGCGACGGGGGGAGGAAAGGTGTTTCAGAGCTACCTACGGTTGGGGGGGAGGAGAAGATCAGTCCCGGCGAGGTCGCCGGCAATCTCTCCCCCTGTTTTGGTCTGAGTTTTACTTTTCTTAGAGAGAGAAAAAATCGAGAGATCCGATGATGAATTTGTCATGTATAACTAGATAATACTTGGGCGGTACCCGTATTTTTATTAATTTAAATTTTTTAATATTTTTGAATTCGTATTTAAAAAAATGTATATATAATATGATATATGAATGTATAATATTTATGTTTAATTGTGGATAAAAAAAGGTGGAATGATTATAAAAGAATAATAACTTTTAGTAAATATAAATTATGGGAAAAATAATTATAATTTTTTTTGGAAATGATAATATTATATTTCAATTCATAGATTTTGATATTATATATATATATACACACAAAAGAAGATTCCGGAAAAGGGGAAATGTAAGAAAAGTATGGGAGAAGGAGAAAAAAAGAAATGAACATTTTAGAAGAAGGAAAAAATGTATATAAAGATGAAAAAGTTATGTATGGTCAAATACAATTAATTAAAATAATATTTTTTATTTCCTTTTTGAAATTTAAGTGGAAAATTGTGAAAGTGCCATGTGGCAAAAACGTTCTCCTTTTATATATATTATAGATTATTTGCATGTCCAAGTTACTATTGCAGGTTTTTGGAAAAGACATAAATATCCAATTAGTTTTTTTATTTTTGGATTTGGGATTGGTATTTTGGGTTATTTACCAAAATACACGGGGTATTTGCATGTGCAGTTTGAGACCTTCATTATTAACTTGGTCATTCAAATATAAATCCTGTTTATATATAGTATACATTATTTGTGTCTAAATTTAAATAGTGGAGCCACATTTAGAAGAAGAACAAGATACAGTATAGTAAATATGAATACGAACACAAATTTATAAACGTAGAAAGCGACTCCTATTGTTAATTGTTAAATTTTATGGTCCTTAGGCTTACATGTCAAAACCAGTTAGTAAAATTCAACCTTATAAATTAGTTACTAATCTGGTAAAAAATCGATGTTGGACATTATCTTTCAACACTATCTTATATATATTAGTAATTAACATTGTAAGAAACTGATGTGGAACAAAATCTTTTAACATGACCTTATATATTAGTTATTAACCTTGTAAAAAACCGATGTTGGACATTATCTTTCAATATTGGCCGATCGTCCAGACATGGATATGGGCTTCAGGAGCTCAACTGAACTTCTATTCTGCATAGAGGATTAGTAAACCCTGCCCGGCCCGACACTAGGATTCAATCATAGAGTGGGCTGAATGCAGGTTAGCGGGTTAGGGAGAATTTTATTTCCGGGTTTTGTTGATTGTTTCCAATTAAAAGTCTCGTATCGAAAATTTTGACAATCCAACGAAAATCCTTTAGACAAACATACATTGAAGTACTGTAGATTTGTCTGTGTTTGATGATGCACATTTTTACTACAATTTTAGTAACATTAGGGGCGCTTTGCATGAGACTTTTAGACTTAACCGAGTTATAATTTATAGTTAGGGATAATAGTGCATGGTTGGAGGTGTTTGCGGAATATTCATATTAAAAAGTCATTTTTGAGCACCGAATACCATTTCCCACGTTTCGGCAAGAGTCACACAAGTCAACAACTGGACAGATAGAAGACACAAGGAGCATTTAGACAGAGAACCCGTCACGACGTGCGACGGCCCTTTCGCGACCGCGATAGAAACGCGGGTCACGATTGTGAAGCCTCGTCGTGGTTGTGAATATACTATAGTGGCGGTGGTGCATAGGGTTTAAAGATCCATTTTGCAGCCCATATAAATAGCAAAAAGGCTTTTACAGCCCATATCACCAATCATATTAGTTTAGATCTCACTCTGTCTAGTTCTATCCTCTGTCTTTAAGAGCAATGTTTTCTCTAGGTAGATTTTTATTTATTATTAATTGTAGGATGAATTTATGTAGCTAAACTAGATATTGGGCATGATTGCATGAAGTTTTAATTTATCTATTGGGGGATTCAATATTGTACCTCATCGATTTCATGTCAGTTACTTTGATTGATGGAATAGATGTTATGCACGTGTTGTTATACTTGTTCATGACTGGGTTATTGATTTAGGTGCGTCTAGACTTTACTTGGCTATTCTATATTCCTTTTTCTAAACTACCTTAAACAAAGTAGCATATCCATGTGTTAATCTATGAAACTATTTGCCCATGATTTGAATGAGGAGTTTGAGGCGGTTTCCCTTGCCATATCATTTACCATGTGAGACTACGATATTGGGAGTCAAATGCATGTAATACTTGTTGGATGACAATGTGTGGAGTCTAGGGGTATAACCATCTAGTCCAATCACTCATTTAGCACAACTTTTGTTGATTTCTCGTACTATACCCACTTGAGGGTCGGTTCTCGAATTAAAATTGTCGTTCTCGACCCCTTGTGAGTGTTCATAGATTACCCCAATAGTAATCTTATTTGTGAAACAAGTCTTTGTAGCTTTAACTTTGTAGTGTCTTGAGGAAGACCGGTAGAACACTTTCTCTGTCTAAACTTAGAGAGAAGCTCTAGACACTTTTTGCATACTACCCACGCCAAAATTAGGGTTTTTTCATCCCCAAAATCAAAATCATTCAGACCAATTTTTTTGTAATAATTGATAACAACTAAAATAGAGAGGATCTAGCTACTTGGACGTGTAATCACATCATCTTGAAGCTAGAGCAAGGTGTAGGCGCATGCTGGGAAGAGAGCGGAATTGGCCAGCTAAAAAGAAAAAAAGGGAAAATTTTGAAAAAGCAATACGGCACTGCCACCCATTAGAGGGGATCATCTAGGAATCTGAACAGGCAGTGGGATCGGGAAACGGAAAAGGTACTCTATTGTTTGATTTTATTGAGCTGCTTCGTTAATAGGTGTCTAGAGTAATTGCATTAGCCAAAGGAATTAGGCAAGGGAATTGGGAAAAGGAAATTATGATGAGGGTTTATGCATGGGGGATTGGGAAGAGGAAAAGGAATCTGGAGAAGGTAGAATTCAGAAGGCCATATATATGGAAACCGCCTATAAATTGAGGAGGGTCAAAGGAAGTAGAAAGCAAAAATTCGAGAAACACCAAAAACGTCTCTAGTCTAAGCCATAGAAAAATCCCCAAAATGTCTTTCAGCTCGTCAGAACACAACTCGGAGCATTTGCAGCAGTATGCAGCATCAGAATACTCTAATGTAAGGAGGCACCTGCAAGATCTTGACTTATATTTTGATCTCATCACAAGACCAAATAGAAGAGGTGGTACGCTGTAGTTCACTACGGAGGACATTGAAGAACCGTTGGAGATGGAGCAGAACTGCTTACTAAGCTTCTGGATGAATAACAAAGAATTCAGCCTGGAAAAGATGAATGAATATGTGCAAAATTACTGGGAACTGGATGATGAAGTTATTCATAAATGCGAGCATTTCTTCGTGTTTAAGTTTAACACAAGGGAAGAGGCGATAGATACTCTACACCGAAGCCCTTTTACGGTGGATGGTGGTGTTCTGGCACTTAAGCGATATGGTGTTAGCATATCACTTCGATAGGTTAGAGTGGAGAAAGTTAAGAATGCAGTTCAGATACATGGTCTGCCATGGGAATTCTTAGTCCTAAAGCGGTGATCAAAGCTGCAAACATGGCTAGAGAGATCATTAATGTGGACATTGATGTCTACCCTACAAAGATTATCAAGTATTTGAGAGCCTTTATGTGGATTAATTAGGGTGAACTCTCCTGTCAGGCTTCTATGTGTATTTGGTGTCGGGAGATAGGATCTGGCTTAATCTCAGATACGAAATGATGCATAGATTTTGCAAGAAGTGTGGGATGATTGGGCACCTGATCCATAGGTGTACAATTTTGAGCAATGCAAAAGTTGATAGCCTTGTGGAAAGAAAAATCCAAAGGCATAATGCAGAAAGAGGCACATACATTATGTATGACCCCGACATGAAGATGTTTCCCGTGGCCATGAACGCGCATAGAGGCAATTCAGAACGCAGGAACACAAACATTCCAGGAGATTACATGGCATTTAGGTGGGAGAGGTATAGCCAGATGCCGGATGATGAGAGGTGTAAGAAGGTTTTCTATTTTCAATGGCAATAGAATGAGATTTATTTCATGCTCAAAACGTAAAACTGCTGAGAGGCACACAAGGAGATTTTTTCCAGCAGCGCCATTTTGATCCATACTTTGGTATGTCTCAAAACAATGTTAATCCCAAGAAGGAGAACCAGTAAGCAAATAAAGCTCAAGAAGCTAACAATGTGACGGAGGAGCTAATTGGTGTAAACATTGTCATTGAACAAACTATAAATCAAGTGGTGCAAGCTGAAAATCAAGTGATGGAGAACAACCAAATGATACTCCTAGAGATGGAAGAAGAGCATGCGTGGGTGCGGGTGCTTCCACTAGAACAAGCTTGGCAACAATCAAGGGCTCTACGAGGCTGACTCAATCTAAAGAATGGTCTTATGATCATCATTTCATCAGATGAGAGCTCATACTCAGTGGAAGAGAGTGTAGTACAGCCAGTAATCTCAAGTGACCATAAGGAATTAGTAGCACAAGTGGAGTAGACTGGAGGAGAAGTAAAACCTATGGACATCAACCCAAAGAGTATGGGATCATAAAGGAACAATAATGATGGGAGGGATAACACAGAAAGCTTCAATTCCCCAAGCAAGAAGACAAACTCTTCAAGCAATTCCAGCTCTGTCAAAAGCATTAGTGGACAGAAGAGAGAGAGAGGAATAGAAGAGCACCTCCCATGAAAAGAAACCAACCTCCACGGGTGAGTGTGGAAAAAACACTGAAGAAAAGAATGACAGCAATCTAGTACAAGAAGCTTTTCAGTCCACAAATGTGGATGCATGAAGAATAAGAACAACAAAGGAAAAAATGAAAGCAGTAAGAGGAGCACGGAAAAGGAAAGGAACCAGAAGATAACCAGCCTGAAAAGTAAGGGAGTTAACAAAATTGGAGTCAAGAGAGAGTCCCTGTGACATGGAGAAAGTACATTGCTTGCCATGCAGGATCAGAGCCGGTCATGGAGATTAAGAAAATTGGTTGAGCTAAAAGAGCCAGATCAAAACCGAATCCAAATAAGAGGATCACTGATGAGGAGGGAAACTTAACAAGAAATAAGGCTAAAGGAGCACTGAACATGCCAGATGCAAGGTTTGGAGTAGAGCATGAGGATGAGGAAGCTGCTAGTGTGATAAAAGAAATGGTGCATGGAGTTGAGGAGCAGCAAGAGGAAGAAGCAAGCACATCCTGTAGTGCAAGAAGGCTCAAGGTGAGCCTTATATTCTCTCCGAGGTTTTAGGGTGTTGAACCAAATCAGCCCCATGAGTAGCCATGAGGACAATAGTGTGGAACTGTAGGGGATTCAATAAAGGCTCTACATAGAGAGCGGTCACCCAACTGGTAAAACAATAGAAACCTAGCATCTTGTGTTTGATGGAAACCAAAGCTAGTAGTAACAAACTAGCTCAGTGGAAAGTGAACACTTATTTCATAGGAATGGAAGTTGTTGAATCTGTTGGGAGATCTGGAGGTTTAGTGATCTTTCGGGATGATTCTATTAAATTAGAAGTATAAATGTGCCTTCAAATTTTGTTTTTGCTTTTGTTACTAGCTCTAATCAGATTAAATAGTGTATAGGTTTGATCTATGGAGCTCCTGAGCAGCCAGATAGAGCTCAGGTCTGGAGTAATATTTTGTCTTTTGCCTATACTAGTAGCCACCCTATAATGCTAATAGGATATTTCAATCAAGTTCTATCACAGCAAGACAAAAGGGGGAAATCCAGTCCCTTGCAACTTGGACACAGGTTTGCACAAGCTACTGAGTGATTTTGAACTCACAGAAGTACAGAACAAAGGACTTTGGTACACCTAGTTAAATAAGAGAGACAAAGCACATTTGGTTCTGGAAAGATTGGATAAAGCATTCAGCAATAAAGAATGGAGCTCAATTTTCCCCCAAGCCTCAGTAAACAATCTGCCTAAACTACAATCAAATCATGGTCCTATGTGTCTTGAATTATATCTACTACCCAGTCACATCCATAGAAGACAAAAATTTGAAGCTTTTTGGGCTAAAATGGACCCTCCGGAGTGAATCATCAAGAAAGTGTGGATAGATCAGAAAGAGACAGGGATGAATAGAATATCAGTGGAAATGGTGGATGAATGACTCCAAGTTTCAATGTGTCATCTGAGCAACAGGTATAGAAGACCTATGGAAATCTAAAAAGGAGAATTAGCTCACTTGCAAAAAAGTTTGAGGTTTTGCAAAGATGTTTTGATCCCACAAGGCACTGTGATACTATCAGAGGCTTACAGTTTGAGTTGGAGGACCTCCTGGACAAGCAAGCTGAGTACTGGAAACAAAGGACAAAGGTGCATTGGATTACACAGGAAGAGAGAAACACATCCTTTTCTCACGAATGGGCAACCAGAAGGAAGAACATAAACATAGTGCAAGGACTACTAAATGAGATAGGGGACTGGATCACTGATGAGGATGGAATTGTTGCTACTCTGACTTACCATATAAGCTATTTTTATTCAGCAAGAGTGGTACCCTCCAATGATACTAGGGGATGTTGACATGAACACATATATGAACTCTAATCAGAGGAAGCTGAGCCAACACCAAAAGCAACAGCTGAGTAGGAGTTTCATTGAAAAAGAGATATGGGAAGCAGTCAGGAGTATGAAATCATAGACTACACCAGGGGATGATGGACTGCCATCAGGATTCTACAAACAATACTTGAAGATCTTAGGAAAATATTTTGCTCAAGAAATACTGCAGTGTCTGGATGAAGGTAGTTTTCCTATTCAGTGAAGTAGAACACAACTATAATGATCCCTGAGAAAAAGATGGCTCAACAGGTATCAGACTTCAGACCCATTACACTATGTATGGTAAAGTACAAAGTTATTGCCCAAATACTATCAAAGAGACTGAAAAGATGCAGGGGTTCATTAATATCTGAGAGCTAGAATGGCTTTGTGCCAAAGAGAAACATTTATAAGAATTTATTGCTGGCCCATGAGGTGATACATCATCTAAGGAAAAATAAATTAGGAGGAAATGGTATTGCAGCCATCAAACTAGACATGAGTAAGGCATATGACAGAATCTCATAGACCTTTTTGGAACATGCACTACAATATATGGATTCCCCCCAACACTGGATCAACCTGATCATGTTTTGTGTTTAGTCTGTATCTTATCAGGTGGTAGTAAATGGCAACATGTCCAATTATTTTTCACCAAATAAGGCCTCAGGCAAGGAGGCCCCTTTTCTCCGTATGTGTTCATCATAGCTCAACAATACATGTCAGCTTGGTTTGAGTGCAAAGCACAGGAAAGCAGTAATCTGGGAGTTCATTTATCAAGAGGAGGTCCTAAGATTAGTCACCTGATGTATGCAGATGACACTATCTTATTCACTAAAGTCTCATACAGAGCCATTGATGACATAGCAAAAACACTGGACCTTTATGCCAGATACTCAGGACAAAGACTGAACTTTGAGAAAAGTTCTATCTTGTTTAGCCTTAATACTACTACAGGACTGAGACAGCACATGATGTACTCACTAAACATACACAATCAAGGACTTGGAGATAAGTACTTGGGCATCCAGATAAATTTCCAGGAGCAAAAGAAGGAAATATACCAAAGCCTGATAAGAAAGTTCAAAGAGAAATATGGCTCCTAGAAAGCAAAGCTCTTGAACCTCCGAGGAAGAGTCACACTGGCTAAGCATGTTCTCAGCTCCTTAGCCATCTATCCCTTATGGATTTTTAGAATACCTAAATGCACCCTGGAAAGATTAGACAAAATGACGTGGAGGAAAAAACAATACACTAGAGGTCCTGGGAGTGCATCAGTAGATCTAAATAGGAAGAAGGATTGGGAATGACATCTGGCAGAGGAATGAACAAAGACTTACTGGCCAAGCATGCCTGGAATATTTTAAGGGACACATACTCCCTGTTAGTCAGAGTATATAAGGTCAAATACATAAAGAATAAGAACTTCAGGCAAATGGAAGCTAAAGTTGGAGGTTCATGGGGATGGAGATCAATTTTGTGGGCTAAAAATGTTATCACTAAAAACCTGGCATGGCAGGTTGTAAATGGCTAGAGGATTGCAGTCACAAACTAGTGGATTCCAACTATAAGGAATCCAATATGTGACAACTAGGTGCTACAACACACTGACCTGAAACGTCTGTATCTCTCCTCTCAAAGCAGAAGCCAAGGCTATCTGGAGAGGAATTGAAGCTGCGAACAGAGTCTTTACTCACTATGTTCGTGTGCTCACAGATTCATCATGTCTAGTGGCGGCACTTAACAATGCGGAGTCAGTATCGTGGGAAGTGAAGTGTCTTACGGAAGACATTGTTAGGTAACTCAAACTACATTTTAAATCATTTTTAATAGAAAAGGTCAATCATTTTATTCTTCATGTTGAGCACAGTATGGCGATTATCCTAGGTCGTGTAATCTATAGCAACACTGCTATTTCGTAATCTATATATATATATATATATATATATATTAGTGGTTATTATAAAAAATACACTTTGTAGTGTCTTCTTAATTGAATCCCTAAAACCCTCATTTTATATACTTATTAGTAGCATTTTACAATTGAACTTTACTAGAATAAAGCACTTAGCAAGGTCTAACTTCTCTGTGGGATTTTAGTATAACAAGCGAACTTATAAATTATCAAACTACTTTTGATGAGGCAAGGCGACGCCCGCCAATGTCAATGTTTTCAATGTTGTTTGACCATCGATAACTTTAGTTACAGATAATAATCGACGATAAAATTTTGGTATTAATAAAATATACGTGACAGAAATACTACAAAAGTATATCATATAATGATGTTATTTCTCATATACTACAAATTTATGGTCAAACATGTCTAAGAAAAAAAATATGAATAGTAGTGTGTCAATATTTGTGGACCTCGGGGGTTGTGTGGTTAAATTAAGCTCTATTATTACAAACTTATTTTATGTTGATTTTCAATTTGGATTGAGCTGAACTAAACCAAACTACACTAAAGCGCATATAAGATAAAGAAAACATAGTATAAATATGACCTGTTTGAAGTAGTGGCAAGTTAGCTTCTATGATTTTTCTACAAATGTCTTCTATTTTTAAAAATAATTTCATTTTCAATGGTTTACTAACTATAAGAAAAGTGGGCTACAACAGTTCCATGTCATTGAGGTTGTTTGTGTCTTTCTAAAGTCTGATGTCCCTAGAGGTGTCCCAATGTTGAAATTTGTGTAAATAAACACACCAACACACGATTGCCACATCAGGAAATAGATAAATACCACCACCAACATCAAACAATAATAAAATAAAACTATCATTGTTTAAGATGTCTTATTTCAAAAAAAAAAAAAAAAGCAACGCCAACATGTCTTATGGGTCAGGAATAATGAAAGCGAGTTGTCAAATTTTTTTTGGTGGAGAGGGTCTGTGGTTGGAAAGAGGATAAGGGATAAATTTTGGGGATATATGTGTGATGGAGAAAGGATAAGGGGGAGTCCTAGTTGTAGTAGAATTTATTTTGTAAATCTAGTTTGCAACAAAGTTTTCTTGAATTAAAATATATTATTAATGATCAAAATTGATTTCAATTCTAATTCCTTGGTAATATCTTTTCAATATCTCTGAATGCTAGAATTCATATATATGCATATGTATCTGTGTGTGTTAAGTCAAAGATGTTACCTCAATATCATCGTGTTGTTGTGAACTCGATTGAAAATTGGTTGCTAGTCGCTCTGATAGATACGATGGCCCTTGTGCTTCTTCATGACTTGGTAGAGAAAATAGACTCAAACCTGGAGATAGGTTGTGCTTGAATTTGTTTCCTATTTTAAATTGATCCACTTCATCTTTTATCATTTCACCAATTTCATTCCCAATACCCTTTTCAAAATCAATGGTTAATTCTTCTAAATAAGGTAAAATTTTATACATATTTGGAGGAAATACTAGCCATGTTTGATTATGGAGAACTTCACCTAGCTTGAAGATATTCCATGACTTTGACTTAGAGACTTTGTTACAATCCTTCATTGTAAATGAAATTTGCAAGGATCTTAGGCTTACAAGCCTCCAAATTTCTCTCGGTAAACAGGGGATTGAAGTTCCACGGATATCAAGTATTTCAAGCTTTGTAAGTTGAATTATTGTGGTTGGTAGCTTATTCAAAGAGTCACAACCACCTAGGTATAAATTCCGTAGTGATTTTGACATAGAGATAGAGTCCGGTAGAAGTTTAATTCCAGTGTTATTCAAATCCAAAACTCTAAGATTACTCATGTTCATAAAGAAGTCATTTTTTATTTCAATAAGATCTCGATTAAACTGCATCAATAATGTGGATAAATCATAGCATTTTGGAGATGAAGGTAAGAATTTTATATCATTTTGAATCAAAGATACTCTTCTAGCATTATTCCAATCTTTTTCTTCAAGACGTCTATCTTCCTTTGAAATCGAGTAGAAAAATATGGTTTTATCTCCTTCTTTAGGGAAAGGCATATGAAATGCCACTTTTCTAAAAAATGCCGACAACTTAACAAACTCCTCATTGCAACTTTCTAAGAGGCAACTACTTTCTAACTCTGTGAATATAATCATTCCTTGAGCCCTTGCAGCATCTAAAGTTGTTGAATGAAAATCAAAAAAATCTTCAGCTTTCCAACATTCTACTAAGATATTCTTAAGAATTTTGTAACGGATTGGAAATAAAGCTGCATATAGCAAGCATTTCTTAAGTTCATCCCCATTGAGATTTTCATATTCCCTCTTATATAATTCAAACAGTGCACCAAGTCCAAGTAATTTGGGAATTCCAATCTCTAATTGTGATCTATCTTTTATACCTTTCCAATGTTGTAATCCTCTATTGTTATTGAGATATTGTGCAGTCAATTTGATTAAACCTGGAAGTCCACCAAGAGACTTGAGAATTGGGCAGATCATTTCTTTATGTTCGGAGCTTAGGCCATCATAATCAACAATGAAATGTTTAAAAAAAATTGATGCTTCTTTTAGTCCAAGACTAAGTATCTTAATTGTCTTGTTTATTTTCACATTTCGCAAGGCTGATAAACTTTTGGCAACCAATACCACTTTCCCATACTTATGTTCTTCATGGATTCCAATATCCTCAAGTTTAACCAATAAATGATAGTCATCAATGAGAAGAATATAATTCTTCTTCGATAGTGCCGAAGAAATTATATTCGCATTTTCTTTTCTTGTCTTGCCCGGAGATATTTTCAACCGTTCAATAATTTCCTCTTGACAATTCTCAATGATTCTATCTTGGACAGGCGATCCTGCATCTATCCAAATGACATACTCAACATTACACTTTAAAGAAGATGATGCATCCAAGCAATTATTTAGGTTCTTAAGTATGTTTGTTGTTCCAACTCCTGGTGCTCCGTAAATCCCAATTATTTTGCACATTTTGTTATCCAAACACTGCATCAGTTCGTTAAGACACTTTTGATGTGAAGATATAAAATCTCCTAGTTCCTCAGAGTTCATCTTTTCAACAACTCTTGGTTTCACCTGACTAGTAAAGTTCTTTATAACGATTTCTTTACTCATTGCATCCACCCTTTCCATTAGTTTTATAACATCTTTATCGAGCCTTGCTAGTTTGAAAAACTTTCTCGACCATAACTTTTGCTCTACAATATTAATTTTATGTCCATCTTTCATATTGATATTATTGATGGTTTGATCTCCACTCTCTCTTTTATTGAACCTAATTTCTTCCATTGGTCCAGCATTTGTATGACATTCACTTGTCGCGCCCTCAAACATATCACTTTCCACACCACTTACAAGATTTTTATTATCTGTTCCTAAGGTAAGTATGTCTCTTGCTTCTAACTTACCAGAGAGAGACTTGTATTGGTGTGCCAAACTTTTAAAATTACGTTGCATTCTTAATACATCTCTCTCAAAACTTCTCCATTGATTATTTCGTTGAAAGGAAGTTGACAGAAAATTGATGTCATAATTAATATCATTCCAAATTGAAAGGATATTATCTACTTTACTAGTCAAATCATTAAAATCTTCAATCAAATCTTTAACCCGTCTTCTTTTGTGCTTTAAGTAGACAAATATATCTCTAAGAACAACCAATGCAAATGTTAATGATGATCCAGCTATTGTTGGAGCAATTTTCATCCTACAAACAAAAAGGAATCTATCTTATCAATGTAGATCATATATATGCAGACTTTGTTTTGTTCATACATTATCTTTCAATCAATTTAGATATTTATAAACACACTTGTGTTTATCTTTAACTACAACATTATATTAAACATATGAATTCTAATTAATATTTTTTTTATCAAATACGGACTATTTAATTTAACATAGTTTAAGTTTAGGATAAGTTGAACTATATATACAAAATACCAAGTAAAATGTTTTGTTACTGAAATGATTCTTAAGGTGGTGTGTATACATGAAACATGTGTGTTACCCAATCTTATAGGTGAGAAATAAATTATTCATAATAATTTAAAATACTGTATATTTGAGAGAAGATGTGTAAGTTTTTAATTAGATTTATTAAGTTTCTGAGAAAAATATTGAACTTAGTAAGAATTGTCGCAATTTTTTGACTTCAAGTACTACGTACATACTTCTATTTATTTATTTATCTAATCAGTATGAAAAATATTAAATATTAATGTTATGAATTAAAACATTTAAGTTCTCAACTGTTGAGTTTAATTAAAACTTTATTGTACGTTTGTACTAAATACATTAACAATAGATATAATTTTGAAGCTAAAATTTTAAAATATTTATTTTTCATAATTTTCGTGAGTTACCATGGAAGGATTTCAACTTGCCATTCCTACTACAGTTATTTTTAATATTTTTTAAATAATATAAAAAATCCAAAGGTGCATGAGAAGCAATTTTGACAAATATGTTGATGAACCTACAAATGAGAACAATGAATGTATAGAAATCAAATCATCGAATGAGAGTATTAGATGAAGATGGTAGTACATGTTGTTATACGACTTCTTATAATTAATTTGAAGGAAAAATTAAGATTCTATGGTTAGGTGAAACTACTCCACTAAATTTTGAAAGTTGTCATACTTGTATAAAAGCTAATTTTATGGATATGTATATACAATCAAATTATTTCTATCTGATTCGTGTTATATATTTTTTAAAAAAAGGGATATTGTAAAGTAAAGGAGTTGCTATCCTATTTAATCTCCAACATCAGTTCATTTGTGCCCTGGTGGAGCTTTCCTATGTTAAAAATCCACGTAAAAAATTCTTGAATTTCCAAAGAAACGCCACTACCATGTACAAAATAAATTGTAGTTGTGAATTTCATTCATTCAATTTGGGGCCATGTATTTCATCTTCCGAATAAGGCATATCATCTCTTGGGATGGGCTCATACTTTTTTCTTCAATTGTCACTCTTTGATTTGGATGTATTAGTTTAACAAGACTAATTAGTCTTTTCTTATATGTACAAATATATATGAGAAAAACATTCATCCGATTCTTCCTGATTTTTGAGATATTCGGATAGCTAATAACTTGCTGCCACCTAGGACTGCTCAAGGTAAAATTACCATAATTATCAAACAGGAATTATAGTTATGGTATTTACAATCATATTTAATATTAGATCAACATAACATTTAATTAGGAGGATTGATAATTGTGATAATTTTACCTTGAGCAGTTCTAGTTGGCAACAAGTTATTCGCTATCCGAATATATTAGAAATCAGGAAGCATCGGATGAATGTTTTTCTCAATATATAGAGAGAGATAGAGAGAGAAACTTGTGAATAACACTATGTAACCAGTATTATTTTGCAACGGTTGTTGTTATCTACACCCCTTTGACTAGAAAGTGGGATGTAAACCATATTCAAAATATAAATATTGCACGTTGTCTGGTCAATCAGGATTTCAGTTATAAATTTTGTGGGGTACAAATGAGGGTGTAAATAGAATTAGGGAGTGCAAATAGAATCACCCTTTGCAACAAGAAATGTAATAACATACCGATACATAGTTAATAAGTTGGATCAATAAATGTCATGTGGTGGAGAAGGTGTTACGTAGGACCTACCTATTTAGGACATAGGGATAAAATCAGTATTCCGATATACACAAAATAAGTTTATAATAATTTGGGGTCATTTCATATATTTTTTATCCGGTGCAATAGTATAAGATGCACTATACTTTAGGGGTTGAATTGCAAATAACCAAACAATAAAACAAATCAAGCTGTCTTGTCTTCTCCGGCAACTGCAATCCCTCTTGAATTTGAGCCAGAATCGATCGATTTTCAACTAGGCTTTATTTTATTTGTTATGGGTTTTGATATCCTCCAATGTTCGCATTCAAATTCGCTCTAGTTTCCAACGATTAGAAACGGATAGCAGATCCGATTGGAAAACGGTGACCTTCGATTTCAAAGCTCGTGATTTCAACTTCAGCTCAGGCTTTATTGATTGCCTATAATTATAAAAGAGAAAGTCTCATGTGAGTCAGCTACATAGTGAGGCGGGGTCTCAAAGGCACAATAACAATACGCCATTATGGTCCCCTCCGAAGACTACTCCGGTGAATCGAAGTCCATCCTCATTTTCGACCCGACATCTTCAAAATGGGTCCCACTACCTATTCCGCTGCAACACTTCTGATCCAGTTCGCCGCCGATGATGGGAAGCTCGTCCTCCTAACCGCCACGGCAGAGAAGTTCCAGCCGGCACTCAACATCAATTTGTGTTGATCGGAGGGTCTAGGTATTTGGGGGAAATTGTGGTTTTATTCAATATTTTTAGGGAAATCCATATAATTTTGTTAATCTTATACTTTTCCGCCGGGAATGAATTTTAGAGGGTGTTTGGTGAAGAGCTGTTTGGGGCAAAAAGAGTTGATTGAGATCAATTAGCCGTTTAACCAAGTTAAAAGGGTAATAAAGAT
>JAAGWI010016650.1:0-16472 GCA_012274505.1 Galium porrigens var. tenue
AAATGTGCCTGTATTTTTCTTATGTACATAAAAATATAACATTTTTTTATTTTTAAATTAATATTTTGTAATATTATACTAATTTTATAAATTAAAATAATAAAAAAATATAAAACCGCCTAGACCGATTAATGCTTGATTAATCCCCGATTAATCCCTAGGCACTAGGCCCCAACCAAACCGCCCGACTAGCGCCTAGCGATTTTTAGAACACTGCTTAGACCCCTTATTTTTTTTAATAATATGAGTATTATAGCGAAAGATCAATAAAATGAGCTGAATTTATTGGTGGAATTTTGTATAAACCGCAAATAATGCACCACTTTTGATGATAACACATCCCTTTATTTTTAATAATATGCGAATCGTAACAAAAGATCAATAAAATGATCTGGATTTATTGATGGAACTTCATATAAACGGTGGATATTGCCACTTTTGATCCTTCTTTTTTTAATATTACGCGCATTGTTGCAAAAGATCAATGAAATGAGTTGGAATTATTGACGAAATTTCGTATAAACCGCGAACAGTGTGCCAATTTTGATGATAATGCATCCCTTCTTTTTGTAATAATATGCGCACTGTAGGGAAATATCAATAAAATGAGCTGGATTTATTGATGGAATTTGCTATAAACCGCGGATACTACGCCACTTTTGATGATAACGCACCCCTTCTTTTTAAAATAATATGCGCATTGTAGCGAAAGATCAATAAAATGAGTTGGATTTATTGATGGAATTTCCTATAAACCGCAGACACTGCGCCACTTTTGATGATAACACATTTTTTTTAAAAAAATAATATGCGCACTTTAACGAAAGATCAAGAAAATGAGATGGATTTATTGACAAATTTCTAATAAAACGCGGATACTGCGCCACTTTTGATGATAACGCACTCTTGTTTTGTCCGACCAATAAAATAAGCTAAGTTTATATGGTATAATTTTCAATTAGCGGTGCCCCTTGTACTCTTCAGTCAATAAAGTGAACTGTACTAAAATCATATCTTGTTAGTAATCAATGTATTCTCATATAATGAGACCATTAATTTTTTTTATAAACTCAGTATACTCGGCACAATTTACTATGAGGCGCAATCTTTTATAATATTATTAACGCGCACACTGTATAATAGAATGATATATAAACTGCGCCCACTGTATAATAGAATGATATATAAATTGTGCCCACTGTATAATAGAATGATATATAAACTGCGCCCACTGTATTGATACATTGTGAACAGCCCACTGAAGTCTCAATGCAAACAATCCTTTGAGGGAACTTTTGTAATTGTACCAAATTTGAAAGAAAAATTGCAATTTTTTTAAAATTAGTGTGAAAAAAAAGATGAAGTATTGGCTTTTACAAACTCTCTTCCGTTCAGAAATTCCGATTAAAGGAAGAAAAGGAGGAAGATTTCCACCGGTATATATACTTCCCTCTCTAACATTATTCACTGTCTCTATCTCTCTCTAAAACAACAGTAACACACAATTACACACACCACACTCCCTGTGCGCGATTCACCTTTCCCGTTCCCTCTCTTCCCCTCCCCCCTTCTTTCTCTCTCTACAATCGCACTGCGTCATGGTTCCCGCCATCATCCAGTAAAAACCCTAATTCCGCCGTAGCGTAAACTTCACTCCAGGTAAAGCTTTACCATTCTGCGCTAATTTGGTTTTCCGGTGGGTTTTTGATTTTCTGTTGTTGATTGATCGGTGTGGATCTGCAGGACAATTTTCCAGCGCGTTTTGAGGATTCGAATATATGTCCCATAATCAATCAAGGGCTGATAGGACGGATTCAAGCCATTACAAGAAATCCAGCCGATCGAACCGCAACTTCTCCGGCGGCGGCGGCAGCAAGGGCACTAGCGGCAGCGGCGGCGGCGCCACCGCCCCTCATCCCGGCAACACTCACCACCACAGCAGCAACCAACCCTCGCTCTCATCAAACAGGAGGTAAGCGTTAGGGTTTGGGGATAGGATGATGCATGCTTGGATTTAGGGTTTCTGAAAGTTTTGTTAATTTCGTCTCTGCTGTTATTTTGGTTTAGCTTTAAGAAGCATGGTGGCAATGTGCAAGGAGGCGGGCCTAGGGGACAGCATGTTCAGGTTGTGAATCCGGATTCTGGTACTGCTCCGGCTGCTCTGCGGGCTGTGCAAAATGGAGCCCATCCACCGCTGCAGCAGCCTTCTCAAGGTATGTCTTGTGTCATGCTGTGATACAAATGTGGTTACTTTTTTTGGGGTGTAGTTATAGCTATTGTGATGAAGTTTTGTTTCCCATTTGGGGTTTTAGAGTGATGAATGAATGGAAAGATGATGACTTTGTGATGATTTTCATGGACATGTCATTATATGCGAGTCTTCAATTTTTTTACTGGAATTGAAAAAAAAAAATGTTTTTTTTTGCCTTCTGTTGATTGTAAATTTTGCCTGTTCAACAGGAGGCCCGAATGCACCAGCCAATGTTGCAGCTGGCAGACCACAGGATGTGGTTGCTTCAAGAACCTCCAGAGCTCCTAGAGTTCCATCTTCTAATGTTCCTCCTGCTGCTATTTCCGACCCTAAAAATTCTCCAGCACCTGCAACTCCAGTTAAAGGTCTGCCATTTGTTTTTTATATCACGTCTATGAAGTTTTGCTAATTGGGGTTCAATGTTTTATTCAGAATCACTTTTTATTCTTAATGCTTGTGAATTGTGATGCTTGAATTACTAACTGTGCCTTGGGTTGTTTAACTTCAGCTGAGGCATCTCAGTCATACACTCTGCAGTTTGGGTCTATCAGTCCAGGTTTCATGAATGGAATGCAGGTATATCATAACATGGATTAAGAAATTTAGTCTATTTTGGATTAGCTCTACCTCTCATCTCCTTCTTGGTACCATTTACTCTGTGTCTGACTTTGTTTTGATTATGTTCTAGATTCCAGCTCGTACTAGCTCAGCCCCACCAAATTTGGATGAGCAGAAACGTGACCAGGTTTGTGAATATTGTTTTTTTAAAATTATTATTTTTGTTTCTTTGTTGTCACTAGGAAGATATTTTTTAATCTCTGCCTTTTGGATTAGTGGAAGACTCTCTTAAAAATGCATGCTTAAGATTGTTTTATGGCTGTATACTTTTGATGTTTTTGTTCACATAAGCATTAATGACATACTTTGAAATTGATCATCTATTCATTCACCACATTTTTTCCTTCTTCTTGAGAGTGTCTTGCAATTGCAATTTGCCAATTTTGTTTAAATTGTGTGCAGTATTTGTTCCTTGTTATTGTTATAGTTTGTGCTTGCATTGTGAGGAAATGGAAGCAATTCTTCTTCTTCTTATATAAGAAATTGCATTGTCTATTCTTTTTATTGAAATGGTTTATAGTTTCTTACATCATAGGGCATTCTCTGATGTGTTAAGGATTTCATATTTCTTTGGGCGGCTTTTTGAGATCTTTTTAAAAATTGGACAAACTAAACAACTTACCAGGCACTCTTTTTCTGTGTTACAATTTTCAGGCTCGGCATGACTCTTTCAGAACTCCACCAAACATGCCATATCCATCTGCTCCAAGGCAGCAGTTGCCTAAGGATGATCAGCCTAGTGCTTCTGAGGGTCACCCTGCTGCAAAACCCAAAAGGGACATTCAAGTCTCAGTGGCTCCTCCTGTTTCTCAAACACAAAAGCCATCTGTGCATCAGATTCCATCAGTACCCATCCAAATGGCCTTTCACCAGCCTCATATTCCCGTTCAGTTTGGTGGCCCAAATCCGCAGATTCAGTCTCAGGCAATGTCGGCTACGACATTGCCTATGCCAATGCCAATGCACATGCCTATACAAATTGGTAACCCTTCTGTGCAACAACAGGTTTTTGTTCCAGGTCACCCTCATCATATGCAGCAGCAAGGCATCCTGCATCAGGGTCAAAACTTAAGTTTTTCAACTCAGATGGGTCCCCAAATCCCTCCACAAGTGGGTAACATTGGAATGAATATGGCTCCTCAATTTCCACAGCAACAGAGCGGAAAGTATGGTGGTGGTCCTCGTAAAGCAGTAAAGATTACTCACCCAGAAACTCATGAAGAATTGAGGCTGGATGGTACTGTTGCTCCAAGATCACATCCTAATGTGCCTCCTCAATCACAACCTACTTCTTCATTTTCTCCTGCACACCCCTCCAATTACTATCCCGGTTCCTATAATGCCTTCTTCCAAGCTACGAGTTCACTTACGCATCCTACTCCACAACCACATAGATATCACAATCAGGTTGGAGAAATATTTAGTAGACGAGTTGATTTTATTGAATTTCTTTCTGGAACTCTGAAAATCAGTCCAATTATAATGCAATCTCACACAATATACTCATATGCTCTTCACTGCAGGTAACAGTGAAGCCTGCGACTAGTTCTCAGGGAGAGAGAGATGCAGCATCTGTAGTGAGTTCATCCCTTGCTTCAAAAGGAGTTTCTCAGAAAATTTCAAAGCCCCCACAAAGAGATATGGAGCCTTCATCCCAGAGCTCAAAGCAGTCAAAACCAGGTGTGGGACCAGCAAGTGCAGCCATGTCCGAGACATCCAAATCTGCTGGACTCGCAGGTTCTGAGTCTGGTCCCATCCTGGTGCCAAATTCAGTCCCCCCTCCTTCTCCTCTAGTTCCTGTTGAGAAGCCTTCACGTGGACCTTCAGTTGCGGAAGGTTCATTATCTGAGCGTTCTGGTATGCTTGCCCCTGCTCAAGATAAACAAGAAAAGGTATGGGGTTGTGGCAATTCTGAAAATTCATCGCATTAGTTTAAAGTTTTATTTCCTTGATAATTGACGACGTCTTTGCAGGCTGATGGGCGATCTGCAAATGCATCAGTTTCAGCATCTCAGGTACAAGAGATTATTGGAACAACTCTTTCTTCTGTGAGCAATGTGGTGATTGAAAATCCCAGTAAGAAGGCGGCAGTGCTTACACTGGCTGAACCAAGTGTGGTTGATTTAAAACTTGAGGACAAGAAGATTTCAGAGCCTTCGAAAGGACCCCTTGTTACAGCTAAGGGAGGTGACGGAGCAACACCTGAAATCTCTGGGGAAAAGAATCAAGAAGTAGCCTCCATGCAGCACTCTAAGATTGATGATATATCTTTGATACCCAGTGCTTCAGAACCTAATAAGATTGTTGGCAAAACTACAGAGAATTCTGCACTGAAGGGAACACTCACTAGCAGAGAGGCGGAAGTTGTGGAAACGTTGCCTAGACAGCTGGAAGAATCTAGCGCCCTGGAGAATGATGAGGGAAGTGTTGGTAATCAAGGTATTGGAGAGGCTGAGCTGGAGTCTTTGATTTCAAATGTTACTGCTCAAAATGATGAAGTGGCATCTGTAAGTACCTCTGATCGTATAGATACTGCCGTGGACAGTGTTGTCACAGGATTTTCTACCTCAGAAAAGGAGACACCCGATTTAGTTCAACCTTCTGAAGAAAATTTAGAACTTGATCAAAGTGTTGCTGTCACCAATGCTGGTGATACATCTGCTCAAGTGTCTGGCACCAAAGAGAAACTCGTGCCAGAGCCAAACGTCTCAAAAACTACTGTAACTAGAAGTAAGAAGAAAAGAAAAGAGTTGTTTAAAAAATTGGACAGCAGTGGACCTACTTCAGATCTATACTTGGCATACAAGGGACCAGAGGAGAAAAAAGAAACTGCAATTTCTGCAGAGATGCCTCCGAGCACCTCTAGTAATGATTCAGAGCAATCAACTTCTGATGTGTCTAAAATTGAGGTCACCGAGGAAGAAGCTGGTCAGAGTAAGGTTGAGCCCGATGACTGGGAAGATGCTGCTGACACTCCCAAATTGGAAACTTCAGCAGATGGGATGCAGGATGGTTTAAGTGCTGAAGATAACAATGGAGTCACGATTAAAAAGTACTCCAGAGATTTCTTACTTACATTTTCAGAGCATTTTACTGAATTTCCTGAAGGTTTTGAAATGGTGCCTGAAATAACTGACGCATTGGTTGTTTCTAATATTGGTGTTTCACGTGACCAGTATTCTGGTTCTGGAAGGGTTGATAGGCCCCGTTTAGATCGCCGTGGGAGTAACTTAAGTGAAGAGGAGAAATGGAGTAAAGTTCCTGGTCCGGTTATGACTGGGCGTGATATGCGGATGGATATGAATTATAGCCCTAATATGGGTATGTTCCGACCTGGTCAAGTGCCTAATCACGGGGTGCTAAGGAACCCACGAATGCAACCACCGCTTAATTATCCAGGGTGCATGCATCCGGGGCAAATGCAATCTATGGGTCCACAAATGGGTGTGCCAAGAAACAATCCCGACTCTGAGAGGTGGCAGCGGGGAACTAGTTTTCAAAAGGGTTTAATGCCTTCCCCTCAAACTCCACTAGCAGTAATGCACAAAGCAGAGAGGAAGTATGAAATTGGTAAAGTGACAGATGAGGAACAAGCCAAACAGAGGCTATTAAAGGGCATATTGAACAAGCTCACTCCTCAAAACTTTGAAAGATTATTCGAGCAAGTTCAGAATGTCAATATTGACAATGTTATCACCTTACGTGGTGTGATTTCCCAAATATTTGATAAAGCCTTAATGGAGCCAACTTTCTGTGAGATGTATGCAACCTTTTGTCAACACCTTGCTGCAGAGTTACCAGAGTTGACCATAAATGATGAAAGAGTCACGTTTAAGAGATTATTATTAAATAAGTGTCAAGAAGAGTTTGAGCGAGGAGAAAAAGAGCAGGCGGAAGCTAACAAAGTTGATGAGAAAGGTGAAGCTGAGCTGTCAGCAGAGGTAAGAGAGGAGAAGCGACTGCAGGCACGGAGAAGAATGTTGGGTAACATTAGACTTATTGGTGAACTCTACAAAAAGAAAATGTTGACTGAGAGAATAATGCACGAGTGCATAAGGAAATTGCTGGGCGAGGATTCTCAGTTTCAGAATCAGGATGAGGAAGATGTAGAATCATTGTGCAAACTTATGAGCACTATTGGAGAAATGATAGACCACCCAAAAGCTAAAGGGCACATGGATTTTTATTTTGATCATATGGAAAAGTTATCAAATGACATGAAACTGTCTTCTAGAGTGAGGTTCATGCTGAAAGACTCTATTGATCTGAGAAAGAATAAGTGGCAGCAAAGGAGGAAAGTTGAAGGGCCAAAGAAGATTGACGAAGTACACAGGGATGCTGCTCAAGAACGCCAGGCACAGGCTAGGGGTCTGTCTCGTACTCCTAGTATGGGTTCTTCTGTTAGAAGGGGCCAGTCCAGTGATTTTTCTCCTAGAGGATCAAATCATTTAGCTTCACCTAGCTCCCATATGGGCAGTCTCCGTCCCCGGGGCTTTGGTGGTCAAGATGCTCGGATGGAGGAGAGGAATACTCTGGATAGTAGGTTGACTGTTCCGCTTCCACATAGATCCCTAGGTGAGGAGGCTCCATTCCTGGGACCCCAAGGAGGCCTAGGTCTCAAAATGTCATCTAGAGGGCAGGCAGCTTCTCCAGGTGCTCAAATACCTGATCGGCCAAGTAGTGGAGAGTCGAGGAGAGTGGGACCTGGGCTTAATGGTTATCCTACTTCTGAACGAACTGTTCATTCATCAAGAGAAGATCCCACTCAAAGGTACATGCCAGAACGGTCAGTAGGTCCATTTGCCCATGATCAATCAAGCATACAAGAGCGCAATAGTCATCATGGGATTAGAGATGGTCGCGGTATTGATAGGTCTCGTCCCCTTACTCCTCCAATCCGCAGTGTGGGTGTACCGATACAAAATGCTACTTCTGACAAGGTGTTGTCTGAAGAAGAACGCTTGCAGGAGATGTCCATGTCAGCAATCAAGGAATTTTACAGGTATTTTTCATTCTCATGGATCAGTAAATTTATTGTTTTTGTTTCACATGTCTGCTGTGCATATTAGTTACCTTGTCAAAGTCCTATAAATTCTCTGTTCTGTTTGTAGATAGAATTTGGATTTAGCTAGAATGATGTTCAAAGCTACCTCTTTTAGAATTTCGCACCTCGTATCTCTTAAATGGGCTAATAATTTTACATCTTAATTGCTATCTGAATAGAAAGTACTTTCATCACTACTGTGTAGAAAGATGTCTCATTCATAACTTTGTGTTTGCAGTGCCAAAGATGAAAATGAAGTAGCTTTGTGCATTAAAGATTTGAACAGTCCTAATTTCCACCCAATAATGATCTCTCTTTGGGTCACGGATTCTTTTGAGAGGAAGGATATGGAAAGGGACCACCTAACAAAGCTTCTCATTGCGCTCACGAAGAATGGAGATGAAAGTATAAGTCGAGATCAGCTCATCAGAGGGTAGGCAAATAATTATGTTCTTATCTGCAATAATTCACTTTGGATTTTTTGGATGCTGACTTTGATTTGATTTGTTAGGTTTGGCGTCACACTGATGAGCTTGGAAGATGCTGTAAATGATGCTCCAAAGGCTGCTGAATATCTTGGTCGTATGTTTGCTAGAACTGTTCTGGAAAGCACTGCCCCTCTAAATGAAATCGAACGAATAATATACGAAGGTGGAGAAGAGCCAGGGCGCCTGGTGAAGATAGGATTAGCAGCCGAAGTTCTTGGAACCGCTCTGGAAATAATTGCAGCCGAAAGAAGTGATTCTGTGTTGAAGGAGTTACGCTCTGGCTCAAATTTTAAGCTGGAGATGTTCAGGCCTCCTGGTTCAAACAAAGCATGGAGACTAGATAAGTTCATATAGTGGATAGTGATGCTCACCGATGTCTGGTAGTGGAATTCCTTGTCTAGTTATCTGTTTAGGTTTACCTCTCTGGGTTTGCAGATAGAGATATAAGATATTATATACATATGTTTTATTGAGGGCTGTTGGTGACAACGATGTTATAAAGGGAAGGGATTGTTGCCTGGTACGCTTTTTAAATTAATTTTCTAGAAGGTAACTCTGGATTGATTCTTAGACGTTTTTAATGAGCATCCAATTCTTTGCATCAAAATGCACCAAATTTGCTTTAGATTCTGTTCTTTTTTAGGTCCAGAACCGTTGTAAAAGGTGTATTGATCGGAATGATTAAACTTGTGTAATTCTGAGAGGTATTCTGGCAAAGCCCCCGCCGTTGTAGAAAAGTAAGGATCATGTATACACTTAAAACCAACTCCTTCCATTAGTGTGACCAAAGGAATAACAAATTTCTTTTGATTGTTCCAACAGATTTCGAAGAACCAGATGGGCTTAATGGCATTTGCAGTACAGATGAATCAAGTGCAGAAAGGTATGCATACTCACTCTCATGATTTTTGCTTCTTAGACTACTTAAGGAGCATCTTAACTCTGTAAACCATGCACTAGCACCACTACATGCTTACCATAGCTTATTCACACAAAATAGCTAGCTACTCCTCGAATCCAAAACAATCCAAATTAAAATAGGAAGCATACTTTGTCCAAAACTCCAAATCAAATCCATAACATAAATTCATCAAATCCAGACAAACTAAAATGCCAGACAACAATCCAAAAGTCAGAAAAAAACAATACCAAACAAACCCAAAAGTCTGAAACAAGTGATTAAAAAAAAAGGCTAAGCCTGATCATCAGCAGAAGCTAGAGTGAAGCTCTCGATCAGGTTAACCTCCTTAGGCTGGTAGATGATCTTCTCCACCATGTCCTTGAAGTTCTCGTCTTCCAGCATGCTGTGGAGGATGACATCACCAACCCCCGAGGCTGAGGCTGAGGCTGAAGCTGTAGCTGTAGCTGAAGATGAAGCTACCTTCTCAGGCACAACTTCCTTTGTGGTAGAGGAGAACACCAGCTCTGATAACCTGTCCTTCTCCACCTGCCTGCAATATTTATCCCCCTCAGTTGTTCCCCCGGCCATCAGATGGTATGTGTGGACTACCTTCTGCTGGCCAAGCCTGTAAGCCCGGCTGATCGCCTGCCTTTCCACGGACGGATTCCAGACCACATCGAGCAGAACGACCCTTGAAGCACCGACTAAGTTGATCCCCTCAGAGCAGCATTTGGTGGAGGCCAGCAGCACAACGGCTTCACTCTTTGGATCATTGAACTTTGTGATTAACTGCTGCCTCACCTTCTGATCTTGCTTCCCATGCATCTGAATCACCTGCTTTCCCTCTTCCCAGTTGAAAAATGCCCGAAGCTGTTCTTCCATCAGCTTGTGGATCTGCTGGTACTGACTGAAAACCAGAACCTTCTCATCCAGATCGATGCTGAGCCGAACAAGCTCCATAACAAACCTTGTCTTCACTCCTTCTTTGTAGTCATCCTTTAAGCTCACAACTTCATCCATATTGATTGCAGCCCGCTCTCTATCATCCAGGCTGCAGTGAACTGCCAAGCTGGGGTGAGTAGAGAGGAGTGCCACCTTGTACTCGTAATCGAATGAAGAAACACCTTTGGCACCTTCAATCAGCTTGATCAGATACTTCTGCATCGGTGGAGGCTTTAAGAGGAGGACACTGTCCTTCAAACCGGGAAGGCTTCTCTTCAGGATGTGTCCTTTGTGAACATGGACAAACGGGCTGATAATATCTTTGAGCTTCACGATAGCCTGATCAACGCTAAGATTTGTCTCTGAAGTCTCCACTGGCTTTTTCTTCTTTGGCACATATTTTCCTCCCTTCACTGCTAACATAGGCGCCATAGTCTTCTCTTTCAAGAGGCTGTCAGCAGTCTCGGGCCTCACCAAGCGGAGTGTGTTGAAGAGCTCCAAGAAATTGTTTTGGAACGGTGTGCCAGTGAGGATGATCTTCCTCTTTGTCTGTAGCTTCAGAACTGTATTCCAGATGCAACTGTTGCTGTTTCTTGGAGTGTGCCCTTCGTCCATAATCACCAGCCTCGGCATCTCCAAAAGCATCCTCTTGTACTTTTCAGAACGCTGCCCAGGCTTTGCTTTCTTCTTCTTCTTCTTCTGCTTCTGCTTCCGCTTATTGCTTATCACCTTCTTATACTCCCCACCGACGAGATTCTCAAAAAGGTTGTAGCTGATGCCAAGGACGCTCCTCTCCTTGGTCCACGAGTATATCTTGACCAGGCGGTTCACATCCTTGTCCATGGCTCTCCCAGTTGGAACAGGAAAGTCGAGAATCTTGCGCTCCTTGCCCGTGAGCTCAACGTGGTTGAGATTGTGGAAATGAAAGTCTATGTTCCACTTCTTGAACTCCTCTTCCCAGGTAAGAAGCATGCTGGCTGGAGCTATGATCATCGGCCTTGAGTTGGGGAAGATCTTCAAGTAGGCATTGATGAACATCAGTGTCAGAAGAGTCTTGCCTGTTCCAGGTGCATGAGAAATGATGCAGCCACCTATATCACTGTCCTCCGACTTCTTGAGCTCAGCCAGATTGATTGTCCCCTCCAAATTTTTCCACATGAACTCGAACCCTTCTTGCTGATGTTCGTACATTCTGCTCTTCGCCCCGGGAATTGCGTCCCACACAGTTCCCTTATCAGCACTGAATGCATCTCCCAACTGATCAGCCTCTTCTGGTGACAAGTCCATTCCTTCTTTAAGCTTCGAGATTCTCTCACGATCACCATCACTGGATCTTTGTGGCCGAAAAGGATCTGGGGCCTAATCAACAAAACAGTAAGTCATGAGCTAACAAACAAACCAACAAACAAAAAAGACAGCATAAGAAATAGAAATCGAAACAAAACTTACAAAGGGCAAGTCTAGGTATCTCATTTCTGTCTCAATGTAGAAGCAAAGGCGACAGATGCGCCCTATTGGTTCCTGTATGTAAAACTCATGTGGGCAGGAAGGTTCCTCTTCCTCTGGAAGTTCCTGTTCTTTAGTCTCTTCCTGTAAGTAAAACACATTAAAGGTACATATGTTAGAGGAATGGCAAATGAGTGATAAACACATATTGACAAGAGTGTGTCAAGAAACAAACCTGTTGAGGGGGATTGTCTTCGTAACCAAACAAGCCTTCATTCATACCACTCTCTTTGAACAAGCCTTCAACCATAAGGTCATACTCAGATAAAACTACTGGTTCAGGATCTTCATCCTCGAACCTGAACTTCTTAGGCAAGGTGGGACCATTCCAGGAGGATGGTTCTACCAAGGGTTCTTGCTGATCTTCTTCTTCTTCTTCTACTTCTTCAATATTCCCACCTCCAACGATGGAATTGATCAAAGCAGTCAGCAGGTTCTTCTGCTTCGGCACTGGTTTGTTCTGTATCTTTGACTGTTCCCCATTGTCATCTTCCTCCTCTTGTTCCTTCCCATTGTCCCTTTCTGGATGGCGACTGCTAGTCTGAGGATGAGAGATCGGAACCAAAGGTGGTACCTGATGGCTACTGCTACTCTCAGGAAGAGCTCTCGGACTGGAATGTGGTACTTGATGGCTACTGCTAGCTATTGGAGCTGAAGATGGTGCCTGAGGGACATAGCTAGTTTCTGGACGAGCTCTCGGACCTGAAGATAGTGCCTGATGGCTACTGCTAGTTTCTGCACGAGCTTTTGGACCCGAAGATGGTGCTTGATGGCTACTGCTTCTTTCTGGACGAGCTCTCGGACCCGAAAATGGTGCTTGATGGCCATTGCTACCCTCAGGATGAGAGCTCGGACCAGAAGCTGGTGCCTGATGCCGACTAGCACTTGTTTTCCTTTCAGTCACCATCACAATTTCATCCCTTTTCCCTGTTCGATGAGACCTGTTGCTAGAGCCAGGTTTCTGATGGGCATGGCTACTTTGAGGGTGTTGAGGTACAGCAGCACCTTTTGTTGTTTCGCCCACTAGCATGATTTCTTGACTTCTCCTGGATCTCTTGCTAGATCCAGGTTCTGGTCCATCACTTTTCCTTGTTCTGCTCTCACGGTTTGCATCAGACGGCCTTGCTCTTTTGGTACCGTGAGATCTTCCCTCAGTTACCATGTTCGCTGGTGGTTTCTCTTTATCAGCAGTTCTCTTCTCAGTGTATTTCCCTGAGCTCTTTTTCTCATTTGGCGACACAAAAGTGTAGCACAACAGCTCATCATTAGTTCCCTTGCCTTCCTTCGCATTTGCATCCCAGGGAGTGTCATCAGCTGCTGCACTTTCCTCCATCATAAGTTTCTCCCCTGGACTTCCACTGCCATCAGCTGCAGCAATATCTCCTGGTGTGCTCTCAGCTGATCCATTGCCTTCCTCAGCATTTTTCTCCGTCATAGCCTTCTCATTGGGAGTGTCATCATTTGTAGCAGTGCTCTCCACAGCAAGATCCTTCTCTCCAGGAGTGCTCTCATCTGCTGCACTCTCTTCATCAGAAATTTCCTTAGTCATAGCCTTCTCAATGGGAGTGTCATCAGTTGCAGCACTGCCCTCCTCAACAAGTCCCTTCTTTACAGCGCTCTCAGCTGTTGCACTCTCTTGCTCGGCATTGCTCTCCATCATAGCCTTCTCACTCTCACTGGGAATGCCAACAGTTGTAGCAGTGCCCTCCTCAATAACTCCATTTGCGACAATCTTGCTCTCAGCTGCTTCACTCTCTTCGTCACCATTTTCCTCCATCATAACCTTCTTACTGTGAGAGCCACCTGTAGCGGCATTGCTTTCCTCACAAAGTTCCTTCTCAAACGAAGTGCTCTCAGCTGCTTGACTTCCTTCCTCGGCATAGTCCTCCATCATATCATCCTCGGGAGTGCCTTCCTCGGCATTTTCCTTTGTCATATCATCCCCGTGAGTGAGATCAGCTGCTGGAGTGTCTTTCTGAACATTTGCCTCCTCGGGAATGCCATTAGGTGCAGCTGCAGCATTACCCTGGGCATTTCCGTTACCAAAAATTGCCCCCAGAATGTGACCTTGTAAATCAACTGATGGCACAGTATGTGATAACTCCTTCCTGAGCCTCTTAAAACGTCGGTTCTCCCCTTCAGCAACATCTTCTTTGGCAGGCACACTAGTGACTGCAGCATCACCTTTCTCAGCCTCCATCTTTTTTATCGGCTCCCCTGCAATGCTCTCTCCTTCATCTGATGAAGAGACCATTGTACCTTCACTGTCATTAAGGCCAACCCTGTAATCTTCGTCATCGTGATCAGTATCACTAGAATCTGCTGCAGAAGAAGAAGAAGGAGATGCAACATCATCCCAGTCAACAATCTTTCGGGTGGGGTTGCCTTGTACTGCTTTGGGGGATGCAGCTTCTGCTGGCCGGCTCGGCTCTGCGATCTCAGGTTTAGCAGCAAGCTCAAACTTCTCCTCCTCATCAACCATTTCTTCCTTAACTGCCACTGGCACTGGAATCTCACTATTTGCACCTATAAAAATCACAGAGTTTAAGACAGTGATTAGAAATTTCCCATCAAAATGTAGTACCAGAAATGTGAAGCTTATAAAACCTCCACAGCAAAGTATTCAGATTTCACAAATCACAGAGTTGTAGCATTAAACATGAAAAGTGAAAATAGTTATGGTAACAATAAGTAAAATACCTTGTTGCTGATCAGGTGTTTTATTGCTTTCAGCCCTCTGCTCTGCAGCGACAATTTCCAGGTGCATTAGCCTTTGTCTTGCTTGTATCTTCTTCGGCTTTCTTGCAAAATTCCTAGAGCCTGGCCTTTCCCCAACCAGCTCTATCCCGTCATCGGATGGGTTCCAGGTTCTAAATGTGCGGTTGTTATCATGGAAAACCTCAACTTCTTCTTCTTCCTCCTCATCTTTCTGCTCATCTTCCTCCTCCTCATCCTCTTCTTCATCATCTTTCTCCACATACTCCTCTTCCTCCTCCTCTTCCGTCTCTTCATACTCCGGTTCTTCCTCATCCCATGTCTCCTCATACTCCGGTTCTTCCTCCATATCATCAACTGCCCTCCTCTTGGTTTCTATATAATTCTCGCTTTTGCAATGGTAGTACTTCATCCAAGCAACCACGTCAGTGTCACCCCGAGTTTCAGCAGGTCCTGCATTAGCAAAAATATGCTTGTATAAGATGCATTTCATCTCTTATCATATCAACAAGCTTTTTTTACACAAAACACATAATAATATAACATAGGTCATTTAAGGTGGAATCTGATGGCAGGAGGCTACTTTGATAAAGATCAGTAGCAAAAGACTTTCAAGAGAGAGTATTTCAATAAACAGATTAAACTATGCAACTGACTGCTACACATTTTTTACAGGACTATTGGTCATGAGAAGAAAGATCGTACCAGCCGGCTGAACAGGTTCTTCGGGATGGATAAATTCTCTTTCACGATCCCTTCTTGGCATAGGTTCTCTGGCCTCATGGAGTTGAGTGCGATACCTTCTTGACCTTGAGTCACTTGGCTCTTGAAACTCAGTGCGGTTCCTTCTTGGCATTGGTTCAGCCGGTTCATGAAATGTAGTACGGTATCTGCTTGACCTGGAATCGCTCGGCTCCTGCAGTTCATCACGGTGCCTTGTAGAACCACTCAGCTCCTGGAGTTCATCGCAATACCTTCTAGAACCACTTGGTTCTTGTAGTTCATCACGGTACCTTCTAGAACCACTCGGTTGCTGGAATTCATAACAGTCCCTTCTAGACTTAAATTTACTCAGCTCCTGAAATCCATCACGGTTCTTTCTTGACCTAGATCTATTCAGCTCCTGTAAGTCATCAACATTCCTTCTAGACATGGGTTTACTCAGCTCCTTGAATTCAACGTGGTTCTTTCTTGACCTTGATTTGCTCAGATCCAAGGACTCAGAATGGAGCTCCTTGAATTCATCGCGGTTCTTTCTTGACCTTGATTTACTCAGCTCCGGGGACTCATAACGGTTCCTTATAGACATGGATTTACGCAGGTGCCTGAATTCATCACGGGACATGGATTTACTCAGCTCCTTGAATTCAGAATGGTTCTTTCTTGACCTTGATTTACTCAGATCCAAGGACTCAGCACGGCTCCTTCTTGACCCTGACTCACTAGGCTCCTGAAGCTTGGCACGCTTTCTTCTAGACATGGAACCACTAGGCTCCTGAAACTCAGCGCTAGCTTTCCCGATCTCTCTCCAATCAAAGTCCTTGGCTCTTTCAGACTGAGGCTCCCTTCCGGACCCTGACTCACAAGGCTCCTGAAACTCGGCACGCTTTCTTCTAGATATGGAACCACTAGGCTCCTGGAACTCAGCACTAACTTTCCCGATCTCTCTCCAATCATAGTCCTTGGCTCTTTCGGACTGAATCTCCCTTCCGGACATAAAATATTCGGCTGGATCCTCTAGTTCATCACTAGAGCTCCCTATGTATTCACTCCACTCATAGTCCTTGCTTGGTTCAGATATAAGACTTCTTGATTTAGATGCCACCGAATCTTCCACGGGCTCACAAGGTAATGTCTCAGTGACAAAGTCGATTCCATCTCCGACTGGAACTCTCTTATTCCGTCTGGCTGGCCTGTTAGCACCAAATACCACGACTTGGCGCCCACCAGACAAAGAATCTCCACTCTCCATGCTCAAATGGGATCCATTTTCACGCCGCTTCAAGC
>JAAGWI010016661.1:0-39958 GCA_012274505.1 Galium porrigens var. tenue
TGGTAACAATCAGGGGCGCACGTCAATCGATCCTCCAGACGGTTGGCGGTATGGGTTCCCCAGGCCATTCAATCCGACGCCTGGGCAACACATCAACGATTGGCTTCTGGAAAATGGCTATCCGCAAAGCGAAATAGATTTGTGGGAAGGTAAGGGCGTGCCGTGTCACGTCTGGGAAGGCGATCTCCGCGACTGAGGCGGACCGCGCGATATCGAGCTGTTCGCCCAAAAACAGCACCAGCACCCGAACTCCCATCACCCTTAGGGTAAGATGGCTCAGATTGGTTGGAAAAGCGCAGGCTTATCGTGTCCTGACAGAAGCGTCACGGGAGGTGTGACGCCCACTCAACTCTGGACCAAGCGCAAAGAGGATATATCCATTCTGACCAGTTGGGCCAAGAGCGAATAACCGGTTATGCCTGGGCCAAAGCCGGATGATACCGCCTAAGTCTGGGCCGAACCGCATGAAGGGCGAACGCTCAGAAACGTGATATCGCGCGGTCAGACGTGAGATTCCGCAGCTTGCAGCGGGTGTTCAGATCGTCGCCAACCCTAACATGGTTCGAGCCGCAGAGCGAGGCACGAGGCCCTGCTCGTCGACGCTCAGGCCTGCCTTGCGCAGTTCGGCTGAGATCAGCCAGGTGCTCCCGCCGAGCTTTTCCCGTAGCTCGGTGATCGTGACCCACGTGGCGGCAACGGCGTCAACCTCGGACCGGCGGTATCGCATGCCAGAGTAAGAGTCCGATGAGGGCAAGCGGCCTGCGGCGGTCAGCGAGCGCAGGCGGTTGGGCGCGATCGCCAGTCGTTCGCGGGCGTCCTCGAAGCTGAGCCATTCGGACCGAATGCCGAGGCGGCTTTTAGCAGGAGGGAAAGCGCGAATCGTCCTGACGCCCTCGGGAGAGACCATGCAGCGCCGGAGGTTGAGGCTGCGTCCTTCATTCCGATGAATCGCCAGACGCCTTGCGAGGATGGCACTGATGATGGCCGGCCACGGCTTCTCGCCGGCCGGGCAACCCTGTAGTGCCGTGGCAAGCCTGATCGAGCCTTGTGGCGGCGCAGAGTTCTTCACGGCCTCTTCAAGCCGTTCGCGAAGTCGCTCGGCCGCCGAGGGGTCGAGGTGGTGCTCGGGCCAGAGCAGCTGGACGACTGGGTCGGCGTCAAGCGCGAGGTCTCCCTCGCTCATCAGCAGCTCGATAGCGTCCGTGCCGACGCCCAACATCCCTCCGAACGCCTGAGCGGGCACGCGGCTCGTGATCCGATGACGCAGGTCGGCGGCATCGGCGGGAAGAAAGAGCGCGATGTCCCTACCTCCTTCGGAGAACAGCGTGCGAGGCACGAGCGAGGACCGCTGGAGCGCGGCCATCCGCGAGTTCTTGAGTCCGGCCGCGCGAGCGAATTCAGTGGCTGTCAGTAGCCCGAGATGCCGACCGACGACGGAGGAGAAGGCGTTGGTCGAGATGCCTTCGAGCTGATCGGCGAGAAGGTCGGCTGGGCGCCCGATCGATGTCCGCCGACGCACGATGCCCTGGATAGTCTCGACCGTCCGTTGCAATCGGGCGTCTGTATCGTCGATCTGGGATCCTCGACGTAGCAGATCGGTGAGGCATCCCGGCCAAGCGGCAAGACGTTGCGCGCCGCAGGCGAGCATGGCGGCACGGTCGGGAGGTGCGCAGGTAGAAGGATCGCGTGCTGACGAGAGACCATCCGGCCGATCAAGGCATCCCAGAATCCAGGCGAGGTCGAACAGGTGTCCACGGTTCTCATGCCGCAGGCTGGCTGGAAGCCCGCTGAGGATCCGTGAGCGGGTCGCGGTGCAGGAGCTTAGGAGACCGGCGGCGAGCGCGATTCCCGGCCGCTGGTCGTCCGGGACGGATGTGGGAGAGGTCGCGGTGCCGCCCGGACATTCGGGATCGGAGCATCGTCCGAGGCGCTTGTGTCCGCTCCACGCCAGCGATGCGCCGCAGCCAGGCTCGGGGCAGTTCTCGAGCAGGAGCTCGCCGGTCTGAGTGCACGCGGCGAGCGTACGGATGTGCCAGACTTCCCGGTGATATGGCAGAGTGCGTATCGCCGTCGGTCCGACGCGCCTGACCGAGTGATCCACGTGGATCTTGCGCAGAAGGGCGCCGTGGAAGTCGATCGTGTTTTTTGCGTGCGCGTCACGGCAGGCGTCATGCCTGTGGCTTTCCACCCAGGCCGGTTGGACGGCTAGGAGGGTGGCCAGCGGCTCGAGGTCGCCGGCATGCCGGGCGATGCGGCCAAAGCCCTTCGGGCGTCCAAGGCCTGCGTCCGCCAGCAGAGCCGATGGATCGCGAAGGCCGTTGTGGTCGGCGGTGCGCCCGATGAAACCGGCCAGGCTCTCATCGCCATGTGGTTCGATCGGCCAGGTCACGTGCGGCAGGGCGCAAGGAGATCCTGCGAACACGGCGGCAAGCGTGTTCATGCAGCGTCCTTGAGGGCTTCCTGAAGGTCTGAGCGCAGGAAGGGGTTGCTGCGGCAGACCTTATTCACGATCGCCCAGCGTTCGACTGCCAGGCTGAGATCATAGGTCTCGACGAAGAGCGCGCCCCGGCTGGTCGCGATTAGGAGAGCCGCCCGCACGATGCGATAGGCCTGTCCGATCACGCCGTTCGAGGCGAGATGCAGACAGGTCACGACGTAGGGCGAGTCCAGCGAACTCGGCAGCTTCGTCAGGTTCCTGGCGACCATCTGCGCGTCGAGCAGCTCGAGGAATTTCGTCAGCAGGGCGACGTCGGCATCGCTTGCCGGATCGAGCGGCGTAAGCTCTACCGGATCTCCGCAGCGTCCAGCCAGCTGGAGGTTTTCAGCGAACATGGACTTCGCCTCCTCCACGCCGACGAAGACGACCGGGCAGATGCGGTCGTCGAGGAAGGTCTTTAGCTGGTCGGTGACCTCGAGGTTGTCGGTGGACCGGTTGCGGAGGTGCTGGACCTCGTCGATGACGATCACCTCGACGCCGGCGCGTTCGATGCAGTTGCGGACCTGCTCGATGAGTTCGTCCTCGTCGCGCTTGCGGGCATACCGGTCGCCGAACTTGGCGAGGATCGCCCGCAGCAGCTTCAGGACGGTGACCTTCTTGCGGAGACGGAGGTAGAGAAGCGGCATGCGACCGTCCGCGTATGCGTCGCTGCGGATGAGATGGGCGACGTATTCCTCGATGCCGGTCGTCTTGCCCGAGCCGGTGGGGCCGGTGACGAGGAGACCCCGCATGGGCTGGCCGGTTCCACGGACCTTGATGCCGTGAAGGCGGATGCGGTCGATCGCGAGCTGCATGTGCTTGTGGCGGGGGTAGTTCAGATAGATCGCGTCGAAGGCGGCCTCGACATCGGTGAGGACGTCGTTCATCGCGAGGCTGTTCTCCTCGTCGGCGCGACCGGTCGTAAGGTCCGGCATGACGACGGCCTCATCGGACCCAGGCAGTTCCCTGGGATGCAAGGAATCGGTGTC
This sequence comes from Galium porrigens var. tenue, assembly GCA_012274505.1. Lineage (NCBI taxonomy): Eukaryota > Viridiplantae > Streptophyta > Magnoliopsida > Gentianales > Rubiaceae > Galium > Galium porrigens. The sequence goes on from JAAGWI010016661.1 coordinate 3,466, forward strand.
TAGGAGGGCCTTCGTGAGTGCCTGCTCGGCAGGCAGCTGAAAAGGGCCGGCGTTGCGCTTGGTCACAGTCCGCTCCAATCCTGATCCGGGCGGGCGCCGTGGCCGGCCGCACGGGTGAAGTTGACGGGTTCCCCAGTGGTCGGCGCGGTCAGCTTCTTGGCCGGGGTGTGCACCGCACGCTTCGGCTTGCCCGAGGCTTTGCGGGCGCGAGGACCCTTGGGTTTGACGCCGCCGTCGCTGCGCGTCGCGACGGCGGTCTCGTGCCCGATCACGGGAGCCATGCCGCTGTAGCTGCTGGGAACATGCGCGACGACGATGCTGCCGCTGGTATCGGCTCCGGCACCACCCTCGACCAGCGCCGCGAAGCGGTTGCGATGCTTCTGCGCCACGTGCGGAGCGGCCTCGCGGATCACGTGGTTCAGGGTAGCGCGGGCGAGCTTCCGCTCCTCCGGCGTGTTGAACGCGAGGTTCTGATGCTCGGCCCACTGCTCGAGGACGTCGAAGTGCTTCTTGCTCAGCCCGTGCAGGAACTCTTCCTTGCAGACGAGGGTGACGTAGTCGCGCAGTGTGGGATCGTAGACGTGGATCTCGGTCAGGTTGGCCGGATTGTATTTGACCTTGAAGCGCAGGCGGACAGACGCCTTTTTGCCCCGCCGGCGTCGCCCCTTTGGATCGTCAGGCGCGTTTCGGGCGATGATCGCCGCGAGGTTCTCAGGGTGTCCATACCATAGCCGGTTGAACATCTTGATGCCGGCGGTGGTGAGGGTCTTCTCCTCGACCATGCCCATGATCTGATCGATCTGGCGGTCGTTGTGGATGACGGGGATCGTCTCCCACTTGCGAAGCTCCTTCTCCCAGAGACGGGCGGGCTGAGCGTTTACGCCCGAATGCACCTCGACGTGATAGAAGGCGATGGCCTCGTCGAGGAGCGCGCGGAGGTCCGAGGCCGCCACGACGCGGTCCTTCGCGGGATCGTAGCCAAGGTCCTTCATCACCGCCGGATCGAAGACCGTGGCCGGCAGCTTCCGGGCCAGATAGGAGATCAGCGTTCCCCACCAGCGTTCGAGCCGTGCCTTGTCTTTCGGCATGCCGGCGCGCGACCAGTCGATGTGGCAGCCGAGATCCTGGAGCGAGTCCTGGCCTGAGGTGCCGGTGAACTCCCAGGCGTTATCCGGAAGGATCGTGTCGTAGCGCCCATAGATAGAAGCGAGAAGGTCGCGCTTGCTGGCGCCAACCTGGGTGGGCCTCAGCTTCGGCCGGTTGGCATGCTTGATGGCGTCGAGCATGTTGAAGAGCGACGGCGGGGTGAAGTGGAGGACGGCCGACACGCATCCGGTGTAGACGTCGAATACGGCGGTGATCGTGGGCCGACCGGCCGGAAGCAGCTCGTCGCCGATCTCCTCGAGCCCCACCCAGGCGTCGAAGGTGTGATGATCGATGATGCCGATCTCGAGGAAGCGCGTGGCGCGGACGCCCTGCCCGTCAGGTTTGTAGAGCTCGTCGGCCTTGGCCTTGCCGAACTTCGTCGAATACGTGTCGTAGTCCTGGATCTCGCAGATCCGCACGCGCAGCCATTCGATGCCGCAGGGTGCGACGGGCGTTAGGCCCTCCTTCGCGCGGTCGGCGTTGTAGCCGTTCACCCAGGCGACGTGCTCGGCATGAGCGTCCTCGAGGCTGTGCTCGCGGTCGGTCCAATACCAGATGGCGGCGTCGTTGCGCAGCTTCCTGACCTCGGGATCCAGCCGCTTTATGCGCAGCCCTGCGCCTGGCTTTGGGGCGCAGTTCTCGAGTGTGCGGTTGCCGATGCCGCCCCGCGTCTTCATCCATTTGCGCACGGTGGAGCCGGGAGGCGGACTTCCGTATTCCGCAACGACTTCGGGTGTGAATATCTGGACGAGGTGCCGGTTGATCGCGCCGTTGGATTCCGGGCAGGCCCGCTGGTCCAACTGGACGAGGACGAACTGGACTCGGCGCGCCTCGTCTAGGCGTCGACCCTCTAGGCCCGTCGGGTCGTCCTCCGGCCTCGGGCGATCACCGATGACCGTGACCTTGCTTCCCGCGATGACGAGACGGCCCTCGCTCCATTCGGTCAGGAACCAGAACTTCGTCGGAGGGGTGCCGTCGTCGAGGACGAAGGGCCGGTCCGAACGAATGCGCGTCATCGACAGGGTGCCATCGTCCCACTCCCGCTCCAAGCGCAGCATGAGACCTTCGTGGTCCAGGATGGCCGACCGGTCGAAGCGAGGAAGAGCGAGCTTCAAGCGGCATGCTCCCGCGCAGGCGTCGCGGTCGGAGCGGCCAGGACCGCCACGGTGGCGTCAGAGATCATCTCGCCGAGCGGGAGCTGCAGGACGCCACGGCACATGAGGCCGCGCACCATGTCGACCGCACCCGGCATTCCGCCGAGGACGTCCCTGATCTGGCCGATGGACATCCGGTTCCGGTTCGTCCGCATGGCGCGTTCGACGAGGAGGGTCTGCACGTCGTCGATCGCGACGAACCGCTGCATCTGGATCTGGACGACGTTGTCGCGGAAGCGCTTCGTCGGCGCCATGTCCGCATCGGTCCAGACTTCGAAGCGCCAGCCCAGATCCGCGCACACGTCCTGCACGGTATCGATCTTGGCGCGATAGTCGGCATCGGCCTGCCAGCGGGCGTCCTTTTTCACCTCGACGACGAGGATGTCGCCGTCCCGAGTGAGGGCGACGATGTCGGGGAAGTAACTGCGGGCCGCACCGCCGGACAGCAGATCGAAGCGGATGTGCTGGGAGCGGAAGTCGAGGATTCCAGGATCGATCTCGCAGGTCATAAGGGCCAGCTTCTCGCCGCCGATGCGGCCATGGCCACGGCTCTGATGCGGAAGCATTCGGCCGGCCTTGCGCGAATTGTAGCGGCCGACGGAAAGCCTGGAGCGAGGAGCGATCTGACGCACCGGGTCGCCGTTCGGCGTCCATGCGATGCGCACGCTGCGCTGCAGGTCCGACCAATGCGGTTCTTTGTCCGTCGTTTCTGCAGTCTCGAGGTCGAGGGAGCTGAAGAGCCGCAATCGGATTTCCGACCCGGCGATGGTCTCGGTGCGAACGCTATCTTTGCCGATCGCCAAAGGCATGGTGTGATCCCCGTGCACCGCGCGACACCGCCAATACCCAGTCGCATTTTAATTCGAAAGTCGCATATAAGATTGAAAATGCGCGGCGGCAACGCGATATTCGCATTTTAATCTGACAATCGTGGAATAGATGGTTAAGGGGCGAGATGGGAAGGAAGCCCGTCCGAGATGATGCCGACTGATCTGGCCGAGGCCGTCGAACTCGACGAGGAGCGGGCCGTGGCGATGTGGAACGCCCTCACCCCGTCGCAGCGGGAGCGGGCGGCGCGGAGGTTCGGGGCGCTTCAGCTATGGGGCGATGGTCAGCGCGACGTTGACGTAGGCAGAGCCGCTAGCGCTGCAGGCGTGAGCGTTAGTCGCTTTTACAGGATTGCCGCAGAGTGGCGGAAGCTGCGGTCGTTCGAATCGCTTGGCGTGTTCGCTAATCGAAGCAACAGGACGTCGACGATCTCCCCGGAGGTTTCCGCGTCCTTGATGGAGGCGGCGCGCAAGGCGGTGATTATGTCCGGTGGCGGATCGACGAGCGCGCTGGTTGCGCACACGCTCAGGATCGCGGCTCTGGATCCGGGAGGGAGGTTGCCGGGCATGACCAAGCTAAGGGAGATCGTCTCGGCGGAAGCACGCCGAATGTTGGCGTACGCTCCGCTTGGTCAGACGATCCTGTTTGATTGCGTCGCGACATCGCTGCCTAGGTCGGATGGGCGGCCACATGTCGCCTTCGTGTGCATCGATGGCGGAACGGGAGTCGTTTTAGGCGTGGCTGTCGGCAAAGTCGACGTGGCGGCTCGCGGATACGCGATCGCGGCCAACGATGCCTTGCGGGCGATCGATGGATGCAACGATTGGCGTTGGGCGAACGTGTTTACGTCGATGCGGATCGCGGCCGGCGAGGATTTCGAGCGCATGGTCAAAGTAGTGCATCGATTGAACGCCATGTTCTTAGCGTCCCACTTCATCCTGGAACGTGGCGATGGGCGTTATGGGAGGCTGATCACAAAGACTATCGGTTCGAGGTTGGGTAGGGTCGTATTCACCCCGACCCGAACCGTCTCTGGTGAAGCTCTGGCGACGAACGGCGACATGACCGCCTGGACCGAAAAGGAAGCCCTTGCTGAGCTTCGTCGGGCAGCTGACGCTCACAACAGGCCTATTCTTTCTGAAGGGCTTCAGGGCTCTGAACAGATTCCCGATCACCTTTACGAGGCGCTGGTGACGATCGGTGCCGATACCGGTCTTCCTTAAAACAGCATGTGACTGCTCATGTCGTCAGCGGGCTGGCCGCGTCACCGGCGGTCCTGAACCTTTCGCGCGCTTCGACCGCTGCGGGTGTTGGACCTGGCGGACCTTCCCGAGGTTCCGAGCGTCTTCAGGCCCGACCGCCATGATCTGATCCATCCGCTGAAGTTTCTGCACGCGTTTGCGCAGGACATCGTGCAGCCGATCAGCCGGGATGGCCGCGAGCACATCGAATACGTTCCACCCAGATCGCGACCGAGTTCTTCGGCCGCATCTTCCGCGATGCGCAGGGAAGCACGATAGATGGCATCGTCTACAGCAGCTCCAGGCATGCCGGAGGGAGGGCGTTCGTCGCGTTCTGCGAAAACGAGCAGTGCGTCGACGGAGAGCCGGGGCCGGCATTCCTGGAGCCCTTGATGCGCCTCGTCGGCGTGGAGCATCGCCCTTGTCCGGAGGGCTCGGCGCCAGCGCCTGTGATTTTGAAGGGCCTAGCGGCTCTCATGAACCTAAAAGGGTCGAAGCCGGCGCTGCATCATGGCGACTCTAGCTGAATTCACAGTTCGCTTCGAGGCATTCCGAATCGGTTCAAAGTGGTTGTATTCGGGCGAGATTGGTTGTTGCGCGACTTCGACGCTGGGCTATGCCCATCGAGTGGGGATGATAATAACGGCGGGGAGGGCCGGTCTTGGCGATTACACCGACGCATCTGACGGTTGGTCAGTTGTTCCAGCAGAACTTCATCTTCAGGGTTCCGAAGTATCAGCGCTACTACGCGTGGGGCGACGAGCAGATTGAGGACTTTCTGAAGGACCTCGAGGTCTGCTTGGCGAAGCGGACGATAGGGCAGCTTCAGCATCACTTCCTCGGCGGCATCGTGACCGTCTCGACGCCGACGCCTGGAAGCGTTCGGCGGAACGTGGAGGTGATCGACGGTCAGCAGCGGCTGGCGACGTTCTCGATTTTCGCGCACGAGCTCGCGAAGGCGATGCGAAATCTGGCGGCAGCATGCGATCCAAACGCTCCGGACTGTCCGGCGGCGTTCCTGCTGACCACGGCAGACGCGCTTTGGCGCCAGTATGAGTCCTTTCCCGACACGGTGGCGCTGCAGGTGGAAGAAATTCCGAGGTTGGAGCTGTCGAAGCCAGACAAGATCTTTTTTGAGCAGATGATGGCCGAACAGGCGCCGGCCGCGACCCGGCGATCGCACGAGATGCTTCTGCAGGCCAAGAACGAGATCGCGAAGAAGCTGGCCGAGATGGTCGCCAACGGGAGCGACGTCCAAAAGGCGCAGCGGCTGTCGGACCTGATGCAGGTGCTCGCGACGGATTGGACCGTCATCCACATGGGGACCGATCAGCGCAGCGAGGCCTACATGCTGTTCCAGGTTCTCAACGATCAGGGAACCGGCCTGACCGAGGGCGAGCTGCTGCGCGCGCGCACGCTCGAGATCCTGGACAACGGGGGAACCAACGCCCAGTCGCAGATCGTCGAGGACGCCTGGGACGCGATCCTGGCCGGAAATCCGGAAGACATCGGCGAGGGACTCCGCTGGATCTATTCGTCCTACGAGGCCAAGCGCCCGGGCAAGACCACGCTGTTCGACGAGTTCATGGACAAGCGCTTCCCGATGCACACGGCCGCGCAGCTGACGGGCCAGCAGGCCGCCGACGTCGTCTCGACGACCATCGGTCTCAAGGGCGACTTCGAGCGCATGGCCGCGATTCTCGAGGGGCGCTGGCCCTATGCGGTGCCGGTGCAGCAGGTCACCGCATGGGATCGGGACAGGCTGCGGCTTCTGATTCCGGAACTCAAGCTCAACATCTGCATGCCGCTGCTGATCGCGGCGTCCTCGCTGTCGCAGACCGTGTTCGCGGACGTCGTCCACGTGCTCGAGCGCTTCATGTATCGCTACAAGGTAGTCGTGAATGCCCGCATCGAGCCCGCCGCGAAGGTGTTCCTCGCCCACGCGAAGATCATACGGGACCAGCCGGCCAACTTCACGGTGGCCGCCCTGTCGGTCGCGCTGAAGGTTCTGCAGGACCAGCACGCGCCCGAGGCGCTGTTCCGCAATCGTCTCGACGAGCAGAAATACACCAACTCGGCGACGACCAAGCCGCTCAAGTATCTGCTTCTGACGCTCGATGCCTACGAGCCCTGGTCCGCCGCCGGCGGTGCAGGCGTGCCGACCGCCAACAAGACGACGGTCGCGGACTTCTCCGCGAACACGCTGGAGCACGTCTATGCGCAGAACGCGCCGAACTTCGATCCGGCGATGACGGACCTGGTGCACATGCTCGGCAACCTCGCGGTGCTCAGCCCGGCGGACAACGGTGCGGTCGGCAACCTTCCGTTCGCTGCCAAGAGGGCGGTGCTCGCGAACTCGCCTTCGCCGTTGAACCGGAAGCTCGCGACGGCGAACGCCTGGGGCCCGGCCGAGGTTAATGCGCGTCAGACGTATCTCAAGGACTTGGCGGTGAAGGTTTTCGCGCTCTAGGATCGAAGGACGGGATTCGCATGGGGGATGCAGGTTTGCAGCAGGAAGAAGGAGGGCCGCTCGAGGCCCTGATCCTGGACGTGATGAAGGTCCAGCGCCGCTATGCGCATGAGATGCGCAACGTGAAGTCGGAGCGCCAGGAGAAGGTCAGGGAGGCGGTCGAGGCGGCTGCGGTGAGGAGCGCGTCGTGAAGATCAAGCGCGTCGACCTCCGGGACTTCCGCCAGTTCCATGGACATGAACACATCGAGTTCGCGACCGACGACACGAGGAACGTGACGCTGGTCCATGCCGAGAACGGCGTGGGCAAGACGACGCTGCTCAACGCGGTCTTCTGGGCGCTCTACAACCGGACCACGCCGCGCTTCGAGCAGCGCTCCCGGCTCGTTAACTTCGAGACCGAGGCGCTGGGCGGACAGGAGGCGTCGGTCGAGATCAGCTTCGAGTTCGACGGAGCAGACTATCGGGCGATGCGCCGGCACGTGAACGGCGAGAGCGAGCCGAAGCTGACCGTCTTCCAGGAGCCCGCCGGAACACCCCTGCAGGCGCCGGAGACCTTCATCGGCACGATCATCCCGACCCGCATGGCGGAGTATTTCTTCTTCGACGGAGAGCACGCGGAGGCCTTCGCAGGCGAGCTCAACCGTGGCGCCGGCCCGGCGATCAGGAGCATGCTCGGCTGCGACCTCGCCGAGCGGGCCATCGCCGATCTGAAGGACGTCGCGGCGTCCTACACGCGCCAGGCCGGATCCATGAAGCTCGAGGCCGAGATTGAGACGATGCGCGTGCGCATGAGCGGTCTCGAGGCCGATCAGGACCGCGACGAGCGCAAGCTCGTCGATCTCGACGTGGCGATCCAGGGCGCGGTGGAACAGAAGGCCGTGATCGAGGAGCAGCTCCGCCAGATGGCGGGCGCCAAGGAGATCCAGGAGCTCCGCGACGAGCTGAACGTCCAGCTCGAGAAGGTCCAGGGCCGCATCGCGGATGCCGAGGGGGCGCTCGTCCGCTGGGTATCCGAGCGCGGCACGGTGCTGGTCGGCCGGCGGCTGGCCAAGGAGGTGCTCGACTTCATCGACGCCGAGCAGATCGAGAACCGGCTTCCCAGCCCGTATAACGAGTCCTTCATCCAGGGGCTGCTCACCAAGGGCAAGTGCATCTGCTGTCACGACCTCAAGCCGGAGACGGTGGAGTGGCGGTCGGTCGCGGCGCTGCTCGAGAATGCCGGCACGCCTGGTGCACTCAACAAGGTCGTCAGGGCCAAGGCGCGCCTGCTGGCCATGCACGACGATGCGCGCAGGGCTCCCGAGGATCTGAGGCGGATCGAGGAGCAGGCGGCGGCGGCGATCGAGGAGCGGCGGAGCCTTGAGCATCGCATCGGCGAGGAGTCCAAGAAGCTCGTAGGCTACAAGGTGGAGGAGGTCCGCGAGCGCGAGGCCGCCCGCATCACGCTGGAGACCGAGATCCGCACCAAGTCGGAGGAGAAGGGCGGGCTGGAGCGGATCGTCGCGGACCGTGCCCAGACGATCGGCCGGCTGGCGACCGACATCGAGACGCGAGTCAAGAAGAACGAGCGGGCGAAGGTCATCTTCGGCAAGCGGCGGCTTGCGCTGGACGCTTCCGATCGTCTCGTGTCGCACCTTCAGAAGTATGAGACTGATGCGCGGGCCGACATAGAGCGGCAGATCAATGAGATCCTCGCGATCGCCGCGCGGCGCGACTACAGGTTCCACTTCGCCGAGGACTTCTCGATGTCGCTGTCGCATCGCGACTTCGCCGGGCCAATCCCGAAGAGCGGTGGCGAGAACCAGCTTATGAGCCTAGCCTTCACCGCTGCTCTGGTCGCGTTCGCCAAGTCGCGGGTCGGAATGGAGGACGCCATCCTGACGCCGGGGACGGTCGCGCCGCTCGTGCTGGACGCCCCGATCGGCCATCTCGACAAGTCCTATCGGCGTGCGACCGCCGAGTTCCTGCCGGAAATGGCGGGTCAGGTCGTGCTGCTGCTCTCCAGCTCTCACACGGGCGACGGCGTGCTGGACGCGCTGCGGCCGAGGATCGGCGCGGAATACGTTCTGATCTCGGAGAACCGGTCGGAGCGGCAGGGGCGGAGCGACGACGAGATCGTCGTCGGCGGGCGCAGCATCGCGCGCTCGCTGTTCGGCCAGGAGATCAACCGCACACGTATCGAGCGAGTGGCATGACACTTAAGGCAATCCGTCGCCTCGTATCTGACGAGGACATCTGCGCCCGGCTCGCGCAGGCGCCGCACCCGCGCACGGGAGGCCCGATCTTCCGCACGTTCCGCGACCTTGCCGTGTTCGCGGCGACCGTGGGCTTCGAGCAGAGCCGTCGGCGACCGCTGGACGGCCCGACCGACGTCTTCGTCGACGGCCGCATCATGGAGCGCTCCGACACGGCCATGGACATGGTCTATCTGATCGGCCTCGCCGCCGAACGGCGGCAGGAGATCCTCTCCGACGATCCGAAGGAGGAGGACGAGCTCGCGAAGATCTTCGAGGAGTATGCGCGGGGCGGGCTCGAGGTGATTGCCGAATGGCTGGCCGAGGACGCCGCAGATCCGAACGGGGATCGGGCGCTGCGCTCGGCGCTGCAGCGGGGCGGCTATCTCGACGACGCCCGGTCCGCAGTGGAGTCGCTCGACGACGTGGACTTCTGATGCTGCGGTCGCTCGAGCTCAAGGAGGTCTACGAGTCCGAGGACGACAATCTTCTCGCCGACTTCTACGTTCCCGCGCTCGCGGCGTCGGTGCGATACGACCGTGCGGTGGGCTTCTTCTCCGGGGCAATGCTTTCCTACGCGGCGCAGGGCCTCTCGGCGTTTGTGCGCGGCGACGGGCGGATGCGGCTGATCGTCGGCGGTGAGATCGACGAGGAGGATGCACGGGCGATCGGCGAGGGCTACGACCTCCGCGCGATTTCCGACAAGCTCGGCGTCGAAATGGTTCGGCGCCTCGAGGCCGTCGATGACGAGCTCTTCCAGACCCGGATCGAGCTCATCTCGTGGCTCGTCGCCAGCGGGCGTCTCGAGGTCCAGGTCGCGTTGAAGCGGCGGGGGATGTTCCACAGCAAGATCGGGATCATGCACGACGCCGTCGGCGACAGCGTCGTCTTCCAGGGCTCGGCGAACGAGACGGCCTATGCGTTGCTCCCCGACTTCAACTTCGAGAGCATGGACGTCTTCCCGTCGTGGCGCCCCGAGCTCGGCGGCTTCCACGCGAAGCACTCCGCGACGTTCGCGAGGCTATGGGAGAACAAGTCGAAGAAGGCCGTCGTCATCCCGTTCCCCCAGGCCGCGAAGGAGCGCCTGATCGAGACCGCGAAGCGCGTCCAGATCGCCAAGCCCGACCAGGAGCTTGCGGTCCGGGACGCGGTGCTCGCGCGATACGAGCCGAAGACGCTCGAGCGCTCGCTGCCCAGGCTTCCGGCCACTCTCGGCGGCCGTCCGTTCGAGATGATGGAGCATCAGCGTCGCGCGCTGCGGGCCTGGAAAGCGGCAGGGGGGATGGGAATCCTCGCGCTTGCGACCGGCGCGGGAAAGACCATTACCGCCACCTACGCCGCCGTGAAGTTGTCCGAGGGCAGGCGTCGGCTGTGCATGATCGTCGCCGTCCCCTATGTCGCGCTCGCGGACCAGTGGGTGGAGGTCCTCCGGTCCTTCTCCATTCAGGCGTTCCGCTGCTACGGCGGCGTGGGATCATGGCATGACGACGTCTCGGAGGCGGCGCACTACTTCTCGCAGGGCGCGTGGCCCTTCCTGTGCCTCGTGGTGGTCAACAAGACGCTGATCGGACCTGAGTTCCAGCAGGTCCTTGCCGGGCTGCCGCAGGACGACGTCTTCTGGGTCGGCGACGAGTGCCACCGCCATGGAGCCGCCGGGACCAATGCCGCGCTGCCGGGCGACGTCGGTCTCCGCATGGGGCTGTCGGCGACACCCGAGCACTATCTCGACGCCGACGCCAATGCCCGGCTCGTCGGCTGGTATGGCAAGGTTTGCGACACCTTCGGACTCGCGGATGCGCTGCACGAGGGCGTGCTGACGCCCTACCGCTACAACGTCGAGGTCGTCGAGCTGACGGATGGCGAGCGCGGCGAGTATCTCGAGCTGACGTCCGAGATCTCCAAGAGGGTGGGTCAGCGCGGCGGCGATCTCGGGGAGGGCGATCCACGGCTCGATCAGCTCATGTTCGAACGAGCGCGCCTGCTCGGCGGCGCCGCGAACAAGATCCCTGCGCTGGAGCGGTTGCTCGGCGCGGAGCCGACCTCTCACACGCTGTTCTACTGCAGCGATGCCACCGTCATGGTGGACGACGAGGACACGGGCCAGCAGAGGCCGCAGCGCCAGGTCGAGGCCGTCTCCGCCATGCTGCATCGACGGCGCTGGCGCAGTTCGAGGTTCACGGCCCAGGAATCGCAGTTCGAGCGTCGCGAGATACTTGATGCATTCCGGATCGGGGACGTGGACGCGCTGGTCGCGATCAGGTGTCTCGACGAGGGCATCGACGTGCCCGCGTGCCGGCGTGCCTTCATTCTGGCGAGCAGCCGCAATCCGCGCCAATACGTTCAGCGTCGCGGCCGCATTCTAAGGCGGTCTCCGGGCAAGCAGTTCGCCGAGGTCTACGACTTCATGGTCGCACTGCCCGAGGTCGATGGCCAGGCGGGAGACATCGAGCGCCGCCTTCTTGCGATGGAGCTGGACCGCGTGGCCGAGTTCGCGCGGCTGGCGACCAATGTGGGTGAGACCAGGCGCGCGCTCTTGCCGCTGCTGGAACGATACGACCTCGCTCACCACCTCGTCTGACGCTCCATGCGTCTGAACTGACAGCTTCCGAACCACATCCGCCGGATCAGTCGGTCTCTGCGAACGAAGTGATGGTTTAGAGCCGCGCCGATGTGCGCGACGAGAAGCAGGATGAGGACCTCGGCGACGATCCCGTGGACTGACCTCGAAGCGTAGTCCGTGAAGCGGGGCAGCGTGCCTCCGGAAGAGGATAGGAGCGCCGTTCCCGCGCCGCTCGCGACCAGCATCGCGATGCTGCTTGAAGCCATCACGAGAATGGCGAGGTAGAGCGACAGGTGAACGAGGCGCGCGGCACGCCGCTCCCAGACAGACGATGATCGAGGCGCCAGCGGCTTTCGATCGAAGGCGATCCACCAGACCACTCTCGCCAGGGTGGTCGAGACCACAGCGAGGGCTGCCGGGATGTGGAAGCGCAGGATGGCAACCTTCGTCACAGGGTCGAGCGCGTGCGCAGCGCGGAAGCCCGAGCCCAGAAGAGCGACGATCAGGATCGCCGTCGACCAGTGAATCGTGACGGCGACCGCGCCGAACCTGTCCGGACTGCTTCTAAGCACGATGACGCTCCTCTCCGTATCCCACATGAAAGACGATCGAGCGGGCGTTTTCCGCTTCAACCCTCCAGCGGAGGGGGTTCGCGGCTCAGGCGACGAGCCGGGAGAGGCGATTGCAGGCTTCGACGATCGTGTCCGCCGCGAAAAGCATCTCTTCCTCGGTGGTCATGCGCCCGGCGGCGATGCGGAACGCCGAGGCGGCCCTCTCGCTCTCGCCGAACATGGCCAGAAGGACGTGGCTCGTCTCGACCGAGTTCGTCGAGCAGGCGCTGGATGCGGAGAAGCTCACGACGTTCGAGATCATGCGCATCAACGCATAGGGATCGACCCCGTCGATTGAGAGCGAGACGTTTCCGGGCAGCCGCTCGGTCGGATGACCGTTGAGACGGACGCCGGCGACGCCCCTCGTCAGCCGTTCGAGGAAGATCCTGGACAGGTTGGCCAGGCGCTCTGCGTGCTTGGGCGCTTCCCGGGCCGCGATCGCCAGTGCCTCGCCCATTCCGACGATGAGCGGAACGTTGAGCGTTCCGGAGCGCAGTCCGCGCTCCTGGCCGCCGCCGAAGACGAGCGGCGCTATCCGCGCGCGTGGGCCGCGCGACCGGACGTAGAGGGCTCCGATCCCCTTGGGGCCGTAGGCCTTGTGCGCCGACAGGCTCGCGAGGTGGACGTTGTCCTTGGCGACGTCGATCCGCTGCGTCGTCATGACCTGCGCCAGGTCGGTGTGGAACAGTGCACCCGCGTCCTGGGCGATTCGGCCGATCTCTCGGAACGGCTGAAGGGTCCCCACCTCGTTGTTGCCTGCCATGACGGAGACGAGCGCCGTGTCGGCGCGGAGCGAGGCGCGCAGGCCGTCCAGGGAGACCTGGCCGCTCTCGTCGACATCCAGATACGTGATCGACCAGCCAAGCCGCTCAAGCTCGCGGAATGGCTCGAGCACGGCAGGGTGCTCGATGACGCTCGTGATCGCGTGACGCTTCTCAGGCTCCGCCTTCGCGAGGCCGAGGATCGCCATGTTCGACGCTTCGGTGGCGCTGCCGGTGAAGATGATCTCGTTCTCGCGGGCGCCGATCGCGTCGGCGACCTGCGCGCGCGCCAGCCGGACGGCTTCGGCTGCCGCGTTGCCGTGCCGGTGCTCGACGCTGGACGCGTTGCCGAACTCCTGCGTGAAGTAGGGCAGCATCGCGTCGAGCACGCGCTTGTCGACCGGCGTGGTCGCGTTGTGGTCGAGATAGATGGGCCGGTCGGTCATGCGGCGAGAGCGTTCATTCCCAGCCGAGCGATGTCGACCGGTGACTTGGCGCGAACCGCCAGCGTGCCGACGCCCCGGTGGATGTGGGCCTGCATGCGCGCGAGCACTTCGGCGTCATCGAGCGATGCACCCTCCTCGTCCTCGCACTCGACGAACCGTATCAGCGACGCGAACACGCCGTTCAGCTCGCCCGTCAGCGTGTAAGCGTTGAACTCCTGACCCTCTTGGTCCGGAGCCCTGACGGTGCCGACCGGGCCCTCTTCCAGCGAGAGCATGAGGCCGAAGCGGCAGAGCAGGTTCGGCGTGAGGCCGGTCCTCTGCCGCAGCGACCGCAGCTTGCTGGTCGCGTCGAGGGAGATGCTAACCTTGGAGAAGTGCAACGTCGCCCTCCTGATCGTCGAAGTATCCGCGCGTCGCAACGGTGCGGCCCGCCACGCCGTCGTATTCGAGGCGGTATGAGTGGCTGACGCTTCCGTCGAGCCTGGCGAGCAGCGGACCGTCGACCTCGGTGTCTGTCGAGAGCACGATGACCTGATGGCTCGCCGACGGGAAGTAGCGCTCGACGATCGTCGCCCGGTGCTCGGAGTCGAGGCGGGCTAGCGGCGTGTCGATGATCATCGGCAGCGGGCGCCCGCTGGTGCGCGCGAGCGCCCAGAGCATGGCGATCGCGTAGACCTGCTTCTCGCCGGCGGACAGCCCGACCTTCGGGATTTCGCGTCCGGACGCGTCAATCAGCTTGCTGGCGAAGGTGTCGGGATCGATGGCGACGTCCGCCACCAGGTCCCCCTTGCGCGCGAGGTGGTTGAAGAGGACTGTGAACTCCCGCCGCAGCTGCTCGACCTTCAGTTCGAGTAGCCGCTGCTCGTATCGCGCGAGGGTCTGGCTCGTCATGGCCGCGAGCTTCGCGCGCTCCATCGCCATTCCGACGGCCGTCTGGGATTCGAGCAGCCGCTCCTGTTCGCGCAGCAGGGTCGCGCGCTGGTATTCTAGACCGCGAAGCTCCTCCTCGCGAGCCTTCAGCGTGGCTTCGGTCGCTCCGACGCGCTGCTCCGACACGGCCATCTCGTCCAGCAGTACGCCGGCGGCGTGGCCGTCGGCACGGACGAGGGATGCCTCGGCCTCGTTTAGCTGCCCGGTGAGCTCGGCCAGCTCGTGCGCGAGAAGCGCAGAGTGGCTGGACGTCGAGGCGCGGACCTGGGCGATGCGGCGTCGGAGCGCGTCGCGCTCGGCCGCGTCGGACAGCGGCCCTCCGACGGGGACTTCCCCCTGAGAGGCGGCGAAGCGTTCAAGGTCGGTCCAGTGCCCTTCGGTCCAGGTAGCCGTTCCGACGCTCGCCTGCCAGGTGCGCAGTTCGGCGAGCAGAGCCGAAGCGGTGTCCGAATTCACGCGGCTTCGGGCGTCCTCGTCCGCCAGGTGCCGTTCGACGCGCGAAAGCAGCTTCGTAGCGTAGGCGAGGGGGAGCAGGCCGTTTGCAAGCTCCCGCAGCTCGACCTCGCGCCGCACGATCTGCCGTCGCGTCTCGTCGCGGCTCGCCTCGAGCGAAGCGCGCTGGTTGGCGGCGTCTCCGCCTTCGGCAACGAAACGCCGGCGGACGCGCTCGGCGTTGGCACTTTGAGCGTCGCGCTGCGAGCGGAGCTCGGCCGTGTCCTCGACCGCCTCGGCGATCTTCGAGTCCAGTTCGGCCTTGCGCGCGAGAAGTTGGTCCAGCCTCGTCGCGCTCTCGCTGTCCTCCGCGCGGTTCTGGCGGGCGAGATAGAGGCCGAGGTCGGTGCGCAGACGCGCGATGACGTCGATGCCGAGGAGGCCGCGCATCGCGTCGGCCAGGCCGTCGTCATGCTCGCCCTCGGCGATTTCGCTGATCTTCTCGCCGTCGAAGAAGAACAGCTGCGAGACGCCGGGCGGAATGAGGTCGTGGAGGAAGTATTGCCACTCGTCGCGAGGGACCGAGGTGACGGTCTTGCCGTCCTTCTCGAGCAGGAGGTCCTCGTTGAGCTTCACCCCCTTGGCAGTCCACGAGCGTGTGATCTTGTAGCGGTGGATCTCGCCGGCCTCCGCGTAGTCGAACTCGAGTCCTACGGATGAGGAGTCGGCCCGCTCGCCATCGCGCGAGGCGTGGATGCGTCGCCGCAGGTAGTTCTCGTAGTCGGACTGGCCGACGCGGTGCCCGAGGGCGCGCCGCCCGTAGAGTGCAAGGCGGACGGCTTCGAAGAGCGTGGTCTTGCCGGCGCCGTTCTTGCCGCCGACGAGCACGACGGGGCGCGGCCCCCCGGCGTCGCTGCGGGGGACGAGGTCGATGAGCTGTCGGCCGGCGTATAGGCCGAAGTCCTGGAGGAGGATCGAGCGGAGGATCATGTCTTGCTGTTTCTTGCGTGTTCGGCGGCTGGGTTCATTCGACGTCCTCGTCGTCGTCGTCGATCACGGCGACGCTGACCCGGTCTCCCATGCGCGCCCTCCGTTCCGCGACGACGGCCTCGCGGTCGCGCCATTCGAGCTTGAACGTCTCCTCAATCCGTGTGTGGACGGCGTGGCGGCGCTTAAGGCCGTGGGAGGAGCGCTCGATGTCGAGCAGCCGCATGACGAGTTCGGTCGGCACGCCCTGCTCGCGGCAGAGATCATCGAGCAGCTGGCCGTCCTCGGCGGTGAACGCGACGGCATCGTCGGCCACCCAGTCCAGATCGCGCTTCAGGGTTTCGCGCACGATGCGCGGCACGCTGTCAGGCCAGTCGCCACGCTCGGTGCGCCAGATCCGGCGGATCTCGTGGAGCTCCGCCTCGTGGATGAGGGTGTCGGTCTCGCCCGGAGGCGCCTCGGCGGCCATCGCGACCTGCGTCTCAAGGAGCTTGCGGAGCAGCGTGCGGCAGAAGTCGAGCGTGTAGGGACCGGGCATGGGCCGGTCGCTGTCGCCGATGAAGGCGACCTTGCCCGACTTGCGGCGGAAGTCCCGGAACTCCTCCTTGCGGGAGGGATCCTGCGTCTCCGCGAGCATGTCGCGGTATTCGAGAAGCGGGGTCAGCCACTCCTCGCCGGAGTCGATCATCGCCTCCATCGAGCGGTCGCGCTCGACGACGGTGCAGACCCAGCAGCCGAAGCGGCTGTTGCCGCAAGACGGCGTCGTCTTGTCGACGACGAGCGGGCATTCGCCGGCCTGGGCATTGCGATACATCGCGACGAGGTCGCGGTTGTCGCTTCCCCAGGGGTTCTTGAACTGGAGGAGGTAGGTCCAGACGTCGTCGGTGCTGAACGCCTCGATGGGCCCGTAGACGAAGGCGTTGAGGAGAGACGAGTGTCGCGAGAGCACGGAGCCCTTGATCTTGTGCAGCGACATAACCTGCGCGCGCGTCGCGGACTCGGCCTTGCGGACGCCGAGCACCATGACGACCTCGCCGAACTCGGCGACGCGGTCGCGGATGAAGTCGTTGGCCGGTTCGATCTTCAGGCGCTCGGTGCACCAGCGGAAGCGGCGCGACGGGGCCGGGTATCCCCGGCCGATCATGTTCACCCAGAAGCTCTTGTCGACGTCGGGCGTGACCTTGAAGGTCTGGATCGGCATGCCGGTCGCGTCGGCCGCCTGCTGCATCTGGGCTAGCGAGGTGTCGATGTATCGCGATACCACCGGCGTCTCGACGAGCGTGTCGGAGGTGATCACGTAGACCGGCTTGGTCCGCTTGTGCGGGGGAAGCTCTGCAAGGGCGTTCCAGACCAACTGGAGCGTGCAGGTCGAATCCTTCCCGCCGCTGTATCCGACCACCCACGGCCGTGAGTCGGATTGGTAGATTTCCCGGATTTCGTCGGAGAGGCGGGCGATCCTGTCGCCGTCGATCATTGAACCACTCATTACGCCTCCGAACATGCTCAGGCTTCCGTCAGGGCACGATGTATGATCAGCGCAGTCGAATGCACGCTCGCCCGGGATCTGTTTATAATGCCGCCCACCAGCGCAGCCCCCTCCCAGACCTGCACGCTCGATCTCGACCAGTCGACGCACCTTAGCGCCGCAAGGCCCTCGGGCCAATCGGAAGGTTGCTCCTCGATCAATTTTGCGCCCGCCAGCGCGATCGCCTCCCAGCCGAAGCCGTGCGCGTGGATCATGTCGCGCCGCAGGTCGGCGGCGGCGAGCCCGCCTGACGCGCAGGCTAGCCAGTCCGGCATGTTCGCGACGACCGCGCGCCAGAAGGGGAGCCGGAGGTCGCCGCCGACGCCATTCGCGGCGAGCACCGCGTTCGCCCGATGGATGCCGCTCAGAGAGAACAGTCGCCGGGAGCGGTTGGGAAGGCTCGACCGCTCGAAGTCGGTCAGCTTGCGGAAGGCGTCGATGCTTTCGATGATCGACCGGGTGGCGATCACTTCCGGGTCCCGGCCATCGTATAGCAGGCGCAGCGACCGGGCCGGTTTGACCGCATGCTGGTTGAGATCGACGAACATCTGCTGGGAACGTCGCAGACCACGGTCCGGATAGACGACCACGGCGATCGTCTCGTCGCCAAGGAAGGGTCGTTCGCGGATGGCGGCTTCGATCGCGGCGCGGCGGTGCTGGCCGTCGTTGATGACTAGCGAGGCGCCGAGCTCGATGGAGAGCTCTCCTACGGAGCGCGACCCGCCGACTGGGGAGAACTCGAACTCACCGTCCATCGTAGCCGAAAGGGCGGAGAGCACGTAATCCTCCGGATTGTCGACGATGTATCGGGCGATTGCTGGCACGCGCGAGTGGTTCAGCATGCGTTGGGCCTTGAGGTCAGCGGGAAGCTCGGGATCGTCGAAGCGGAACAGCCGGCTGACGGACTTCATCGGCACCATGACGACGTAGAAGGTCCGGCCCGCCTGTATGCCCCTGATTGCGGAGAACCGCATCACGTTCTCGGTCATCTTCTTTCCTCTCGGTCGGCTGAAGTTTCACTCATCACGCCGTCCGATCAATTCGCTTTTACACCACTTCCGCGAAGCGTGCCTTTCCGGCGTCTGGTCGCGGACTTCGGTCGCGGTTACGCTTCGCAGATGGCGAGCGCCGATATCACTGATGGCCGACTTGGGGTTCTGGACGCCGCGCGCCGGTTGCGGATCACGCCGGAGCTTCTTTTCAGCTACGTGAAGCACGGCGCGAAGGGACGCGATGGTCGGAGGCTGCTGATGGTGGCCGACGCGCCCGGCAACTTGTTCGCCGAGTCCGAGCTCGAGGCCTTCGACGCCTATCTGCGCGAGCCTTGGGCGGAGCCCGGCGCGGACCGGCCGGCGATCCCGAGGGCTGTGCGCGACTATCTTAAGGTGGAAGCGGGCGGCGGCTGCGCCCGATGCGTGTCGGGCGCGCCGCTCGAGGAGGCGCACATCGAGGCGTGGGAGGCTGTCCGTTCACACCACCATCACAACCTCATCCGACTGTGCCGCAACTGCCACCGCGCCTACGACGAGGGTGCCATTCCCCGTGCGGAGGTCGAGCGGCTTAAGGAGCGCTGCGTGCAGACCGTCCAGCGGCGCCTCTCGGGTGTGCGGCCGAACGGGTGGCCGTTCGCGGGCGCTCCGGCGGCCGCCGCGATCCTGGTTGGCCGCGACGTCGAGCTCGGAGAGGTGGCGTCCGCGCTGATCATGGGCGGAAGCGTCCTGGTCGAGGGCGCGGGCGGCATCGGCAAGACCCAGCTGGTCCTGTCCGCGCTTCGCGGCATCGAGGAGCAGCGGCCGGTGGTCTGGGTCGGGGTCGAGGCGGTCGGCAGCCCTGAGGCGCTGGAGGATGCGATCAGGCAGCGGGTGGCGGAGGTCGGGCTCGCACCGGCGGACCAGCTGTCGCGCATGCTTGACGACGGACGGGCGTGCCTGGTGCTGGACGGCGTCGAGCGCCTGCCGGACGGGCGCGACTTTGTGGCCGACCTCATCGATCGGCTCGTGTCCGACACGTCCGACACGATCCTCGTCGTAACGAGCCAGATGTCCTTGCCGTCGTTCGTGCCAGACGCGCATGTTAGGCTCCGTCCGGTCGACAGGTCGGCCGCCGAGGCCGTGCTGCGGAGGGGGCTGACTGACGAGGCGGCGCTCGACGAACAAAGTCTGTCGGCGCTCCTGGACTTCGCCGACGGGCACCCGCTCACGCTTAAGATCCTTTCCGCGCTCGTGCGGCACTTCGGTTCCGGTAGGGACGTCCTCCGTCGCCTCGGCGACCTTCGGTCGAAGGCGGTCCTGATGCCAGGGCGGCGGCGGCACGACGCGACCACATCGCTGGAGAAGTCGCTTGCGGTGGCGTTCGAGGATCTCGGCCCGATTGAGCGGAAGCTTCTCTGGATGGTCGCGATGAGCCCGGCGGGGTTCCGGAGCGGCATGCATCCGATCGACCGGGTCGGCATCGGGGATCCGTTTGTCGTCGCGGCAGATCTGCGGGGCTGGAACCTAATAGACCTCATGCGCGATCCGGCCTTCGATCTCGATCATCCCGCCGCCGTCGTGCTGACGATGCTGTCTCCGATCCGCGCGTTCGTCCTCGACGAGATGGATGACGAGCCGGGGGAGGCGCGGCTGTCGCGCGAGCGTGACTTCGCGTTCCAAGTCTCGTTCCTGATCTCGAGGCTTCAGTACAACTTCGTGAAGGAGGGAGCTGCCAGGTTGGGCCTGTCGCTGATGGATCGCGAGCTGCCCAACGCGATGGCCGTGTTCGATCTTGCCCGCAGCCGGATCGACGAGGACGCCGGCTTCCTCAACATCGTGTCGAGCTTGGCGAACTCGACCATGATGCTGCTCTTCACGTCCGGTCGCTTCCGACTGGGGCAGGAGATCATGCGAGCGGCTGCGTCCGACATGTCCGAGGCCGGCCAGTGGAAGGAGGCGATCCATCTGCTCCTTCAGATGCAGGTGCTCGCCGAGCGTTCAGGCGACGAGCAGTGGGCGACGTTCGCCTTGAACGAGGCCGAGAGGTTGGGAAGCGGTGCGCAGGGCGAGGCACTGGCCATGGTGAGGCAGATGCAGTCGTCGGCGGCCGAGCATCAAAGGGATTTTGGCGCCGCCGCCACGTTGGCGCGAGAGGCGCTAAAGCTGTATGACGCGCTCGGAGGAAATCACTACAACATCGGGTTTGCGGCGTTCCAGCTTGGCCGAGCGCTCGAGTTCGGCGGGGATCCAGAGGCGGCGCTTCCGTATTATCGGCGAGCGATCGAGGTCTGGGATCGGGAGAGCGACCCGATAAATCGCGCATCGACCTATCATCACATCGGTAACTGCGAGGCCGACGGTGGAAGATGGCGATCGGCGATGGACGCTTATCGGCTTGCGGGATCTGGCTTCGTCGAATTGGATGCCGTGGAATTCATCAGCAACGCTCTCGGCGAAGCGGGATTGATAGTCCCTCATCTCGACGAGCTCGTCGATCTTCCGAGTCGGCTGGAAATTGAAGCCGGCCTGCGGGACGTGGTCGCGCGGATTGCGGACCTCCTGAACGAGCCGCAACGTATACGCGACAGCTTGCGCGTCTCCTGTAAGAAGCTCGGAGGGATGATCAGCCTCGCGATCCATACGGGGAACTCGGACCTGTTGGAATCTACTGCCGACAGCCTTGCCGATAAGATCCTGTGGCCGTTGGCCGAGGGGTATGACGAGACCGTCCCGACACCCATCAGGGTCTTAGTCTACCACGTGCAGTGGATCACTCGGTTGTGCGCGTTCCTGTCGATGGGGATCGGCACGGTCAATCAGGATGAAGAATTCGAGATCGTCATTACCCTCGCGGGGAGGGGCTTTCCGGGCCCGGACCACGCGACTATGGCTCCATGGATCGCCTCGTTTCTCCGACGGGTGCGCGGCAATGGCGAGATGACCGCCGTGCGCATCGAACGCGAACTCGCGACGGTGACTTGAGATTTGCGCGGGAGGGGCAGCCTCTAGATGCTTGCCTCCGTCCCTTTAAAAGCCTCTCCCTTTCCGGTGAGCTCGTAGCCGACCTCGTTCCGGTCGGTGAGCCAGGCGGGGCGGGTGATCGTGTAATCGAGTGCCGAGGATTCGACGGTGCCGGCCGCCGCTGCACATGTGACGTCGCGTGGTTTCAGAGGTTCCGAAGGGCGCTCGAAAGAGCGTCCGTCGCAGAGCGGTTGAGGCGATACGTGATCGTCGTCCCCGAGCGGACCACGTCTACGATGCCGGCTTCAGCCAGCTTCTTAAGATGCGAGGACATCGTGTTCTGCACCACGCCAAGCCGGCGCGCGATCTCTCCCGCCGCCAGGCCGGCCTCCTCGGTTCCAAGCAGTCGCAGAACCGCGAACCGGGTCGGGTGGCCTGCAGCGGCGAGGATGGCGACGATCTGCCCTGTGTCCATGCGGTTCTGTGTCCTGCCGGACGCTAGCCGGTCAAGAAGCTCTTGAAATATCCAAATATCGGGATATATTGATATATAGGTGACTAGGGCTGGGATGTTAGCTCTGCCCGCCAGAATCAAGGGAGGCCAAAATCATGGCAGATCAGTTTACCGTCCTCCAGACTTCGTCGCGCGCTTCGGACCTCGCGGATCCGTTCTCGCGAGCGGAGCTAGGGGAGGACGCGATGGCGGTTCGCCAGGCCGAACTCGTCCGGCTTGCCATCTTCGCCGCCGGCGTCGGCGCGCGCTTCGAGCGCGAGCGCATTCCGCACGACCCGGTCGCGTGGCTGCTCGCGCCGCGCGAGATGTTCGACGGCGAGAGCGCGTTGACCGCCTGCCTCGGCGAGACGGCGTTCGAGCGGGCGTTGGTGCTGCACGCCGATGGCGCAGGGCTCGGTCTCGACGCGGACCCTCGTTTCCTCGACCAGCTTCTTGCCGATGAAACGGACGGCCATGCGGCCGAGGTCGATGCGGATGAGGAGATGGTCGCAGGCGGCGGCCCTCGTCACGATCCGCCGTTCCCGCAGAAGTCCTCGGAAGCGCGCGCGTGGCGTCGCCGGGCGGCGCACCGGCCGCCGGTCGGCGATCGGCTGTTCTCCACCGGCTTCACCCAGTACGCGTCCGGCGGACGGGTCCAGGTCTTCGTGGCGGCCGTGGTCGACAGCGAGCGCACGTTCCGCAATCGCCTCTTCGAGCGCTACGGTGCGATCGCTGCGCTCGGCGCGAAGGTGCGGGAGGGATTCGACCTCTACGACACGATCAGCGCGAGGCTGATCTCCGATCACGTCGCCCATCACCTCTCTGTCCTTGCCGTCGAGCCGGGCGCCCCCACTGCGGAAGGCTTCGCGGTCATCATGGAGCAGCGCGCTTGAGCGTCGAGGGCATGGTGAGCATTCCGGTGGAGGTGGAGGCGCTCGCTCGCGTGCTCGGGCGTCATCCCGACTTTCGTGTCCAGCGCCGCCTCGGCCGTTTCGAGCGCGCGGGGCTGCCGGGATTGGAAGTCGGCGTCGTCACGGGCGTCGCGCTGGACGTCGAGACGACGGGCTTCGATCCTGCTCAGGACCGCATCATCGAACTCGCTATGCAGCGCTTCACCGCCGACGCGGACGGCAGGATCGTCGAGACCGGACCCATGCTCGCGTTTCTCGAGGATCCGGGCGTTCCGATCACCGGGGCTATCACGGAGGTAACGGGCCTCCGCGACGCCGACGTGAAGGGCAGGGCGATCCATGACGGCGAGGCGGTCGGAACGCTGCTGGGAGCCGACTTCGTGGTCAGCCACAACGCGGCGTTCGATCGGCCGTTCGTGGAGGCGAGGCTCCCTGAGGCGGCGGGCCTCGCATGGGCGTGCAGCCTGAACGACGTCGATTGGTCGGAGCTCGGCTTCGAGGGCCGGACCCAGTCGCAGCTGATCTGTCAGATCGGCGGGTTCTACGATGCGCACAGGGCCAGCGTGGATGTGAACGCTTTGCTCCACCTCCTGGACCACGGGATTTCCGGAGGCGCCACGGTCCTCTCGAGGATGCTCGCGAATGCGCGCCGGGCGAGCTTCCGCCTGGAGGCGCACGGGGCGCCCCGATCCGCTTCGGACGCGTTGAAGGCGAGGGGGTGGCGCTGGTCGCCGGGTCGCCGCTGCTGGACGATCGAGGTGGACGCCCGGCGCAGGGACGAAGAGGTCGATTGGGCGACGATCCGGGTCTACGGCGC
This sequence comes from Galium porrigens var. tenue, assembly GCA_012274505.1. Classification (NCBI taxonomy): domain Eukaryota; kingdom Viridiplantae; phylum Streptophyta; class Magnoliopsida; order Gentianales; family Rubiaceae; genus Galium; species Galium porrigens. The sequence continues at coordinate 26,946 of JAAGWI010016661.1, forward strand.
CACGGACGCGCCGGTCGTCGTCGAGGTCGACTGGCGGACTCGCCATGGCTGCTGACGGGAATGGGCGAGGCCTCTCCGCGCGGCGGTGGCGGCCGCCGATGTTCGCTCCTCGGGCCGAGAGCGTGATGGCGTCGGACCGGTCCGGGGCGATCGACCGGCGCGCGACGATGCGCGATGCGACGGCCGGAGCCTTCGTCGACCGTCTTTGCGACGTGGTCGCCCGTCTGGACGGGATGCCCGACGAACTCCTGGGCGACGACTGGCTGACGGCATCGGTCTACGTCGACGCGGCGGCGAGGAGTCTGCGCTTCGCCGCCGAGACGATGCGTGCTGACGATGTTAGCGGGCGCGGGACGGAGGACGGCGATGAGGAGGTCGATCCACGGCTACTCGAGTGGCTCGCCTAAGGCGTCTCGGCCGCCTCGCGCGCGGCGCGCGCCGCACGCCGCTTCTCGAGATCGGCGAGTTGCCGGTCGCGTGTGCTGATGCCCAGCCCGCGCGATGCGGCGATGTTCGCGATGAGAGCGCTCTGAAGACTGGTCGACAGCGACGTCAGACGGTCCACCTCGCGGCGGAGCTCCTCGTGGATGTCACGCAGGTTGGGATGCCGGTCTGCGGGTCGAAGCCGGCGCGAAGGGTGACGATCTCGCCGATCCTCATCCCGGTGAGCTGGAGGAGCGCCAGGATGGCGGCGTCCCTGATGACCGTGACGAGGTCGCAAAGAGTCTTCGAGGCCGGCTCGGTCGAGCCGTCGGCCAGCATGATCGGAAGGGTGGGATGCCATGGGGCCGCTTCTCCCGCCAGTGTCGCGAACGACCGACCGACGAGTGCCTCAGTGCCTAGACGGCGTTGGAGCTTGGTGATGCGGTCGCGTCTCGCCCTGCCGCGAGCGTCGAGATGGGCATCCTGGAGCCGCATGACCTCGTCGGCCGGAGTGCCGAGCAGACGGTCGACTGCGATCATGAGGGGATCGAGACCTCGTCCGGCAGCGGATGGGCCCCCTCCTCACGCGGGGCTCGCACCCTGCCCGCCACGGGTGCCGGCGCCAACAGCTTCGGGCTCGCCCTTGATTCTCCAAACCTTCGCCAGCCTGTAAAATTGCTGGACGCCGATGCCGATCTGCTTCGCATGATGTTCAGCATCGGCTTTGGTGGGAGATTTCAGCGCGAGGTAGCGTTGAAGGATTCCAATGCGGCGACGGACCTCGTCGCGGCGCAGCGGGTCGATGCCCGACAGGTCGACCTCTTTCATTCGGAGTTCCTTTCAAAGAAGGAAGCTCCTCAATTCACTTTGGTAGAATGCAGCATCGAGAATGATGCTGCTGTCGCGACGCGCGGTCGCCAGACGCCCTAATCTGGATTGGCCCAGAGTTAGGTGTGGAATGGCCCAGACTTAACTGGTGGCCATAGGAGGGGTGGTGGGTCCGCCGGGATTCGAACCCGGGACCTCTCGATTAAAAGTCGCTTGCTCTACCGACTGAGCTACGGACCCACACCGGCCCTGCCCCTAGGCGGGCCAGCCGGGCGGGTCAACGCTGCGCTTCGATCCGCGTCACCTGAATATGGGCGACCTGCCAGCGGCCGTTCGTCCGGCGGAACGTGTCGGCGAAACGGAAATGGCTGGAAAAACGCCGCCCGCCCGAGACGCCGCCGAGCACCGTCTCCGCATTGGCCACGCCGGCATCCGGCCCGAGCGACACGATCACCCGATCGGTCAGCACCAGCGGATCATAGCGGTCGCCCGGCGTCATCCAGCCGTCGATGAATGCCTGCTTGCCCTGCCGCCTGCCCGAGCCGTCGATATAGACCAGGTCGTCCGCGATCATCGTCTCCATCGCCGCGCGGTCCTGGCCGAGCTGCGCCCGGTCGAACGCATCGGCAAAGGCAACCAGGCCGGGATCGGGATCGGCCAGCGCCAGCATCATCCAGATCATCGCTTCCTCCGCAATCGTGCCGCGAGCTGGCGCACGCTAAGCCCGGTCACCGGATCGCGCCAGCCCGCCGCGACCCGGGCGAGCGGCGCCAGCACGAATTCGCGGCCGCGGAACAGGCGATGCGGCACGGTGAGCGCCGGCTCGCCCCAGCTGCCGCCCGACCATAATATGATGTCGAGATCGATCACCCGCGCCCCCCAGTTCCGGCCGCGCCGCCGGCCGAAGCCGCGCTCGATGGCTTTCAGCCGCCGGAGCAGGGCAGGGGGCATCTCGTCGCTCTCGATCAGCACGACGGCATTGGCGAAGCGGCGTTTCGAAGGGCCGAGCGGCGGCGTGTGCAGGATCGGGGAGACCGTGGTGACGCCGCCCAACGCCGCGATCGCCGCCGCGACTTCGCGCGCCGGGCTCCCGTGGCGGCCCCATCGGTTCGATCCGATCGCGATGGCATAGCTTGTCCTCGCCATGCCGGGCGGCCTATCGCGCGGGAATGCTTCAGCCAAGCCGCGATTGTCCGCTCTGCCCGCGCCTCGTGGCGTTGCGCGCGCAATTGCGCGCCGAACATCCCGACTGGTGGAATGCGCCGGTGCCCGCGCTGGGCGATCCCGATGCGCCGATCGCGATCGTGGGCCTTGCGCCCGGCAAGCACGGTGCCAACCGCACCGGCCGCGTCTTTACCGGCGACGATTCCGGCGCGCTGCTGTTCGCGACGCTGGAGAAGTTCGGGCTGGCCGAGAGCGGCGAGCCCAGGGGCGTGGTGATCCTCAACGCAGTGCGCTGCCTGCCGCCCGAGAACAAGCCCGAGCCCGCCGAGATCCATGCCTGCCGGCCCTTCCTGGCGGCGGAGCTCCGGGCGCCGGTGGTGCTGGCGCTGGGTCAGATCGCGCACCAGTCGGCCGTCAAGGCGATGGGCGGCAAGCTGCCCAAGGTGCGCTTCGCCCATGGCGCCGAGCATCGCATGCATCGCGGCCAATGGCTGGTCGATAGCTATCACTGCTCGCGCTACAACCAGAATACCGGGCGGCTGACGCCCGCGATGCTGGAGGCGGTGGTGGAGCGGGCCGTGGCGCTGGCGCGGCCGGAGGCGCGCTGATCCCGGCCGGGCTCAGATGTCCTGCACCAGCCGGGTATAGAGTTCGGGCCGGCGATCGCGGAAGAAGCCGAACGCGGCGCGGTGGCGCTTGGCGAGGGCCAGGTCGAGCGTCGCGGTGATCACGCCCTCTTCCTCGCGGTCCAGCTCGGCCCGGATGTCGCCGCGCTCGTCGGTGATGAAGCTGGTGCCGTAAAAGGTCTGGCCGTGCTCGATGCCGACCCGGTTGGCGGCGACTACGGGCACGACGTTCGATACGGCATGGCCCACCATCGCCCGGCGCCACAGCCGCGCGGTGTCGAGGCTGTCGTCATGCGGCTCGCTGCCGATCGCGGTGGGGTAGAAGAGGATGTCCGCACCCATCAGCATCATCGCGCGGGCAGTCTCGGGATACCATTGGTCCCAGCACACGCCGACGCCGAGCGTGCTCCTGTCCGGGCCGTCCCACACCTTGAACCCGGTGTTGCCGGGGCGGAAATAGAATTTCTCCTCATAGCCCGGGCCGTCGGGGATGTGGCTCTTGCGATAGACGCCGGCGATCTTGCCGTCCGGATCGATCATCGCGAGGCTGTTGTAATAATGATGGCCGTCCAGCTCGAAGAAGCTGGTTGGGATGTGGATCTTGAGCTCGCTGGCCAGCGCCTGCATCGCCAGCACCGCCTTGTGCTCGGCAGTGGGCTTCGCATTGGCGAACAGGCCCTCGTCCTCCACCCGGCAGAAATACTCGCCTTCGAACAGTTCGGGCGGCAGCACGACCTGGGCGCCGCGCGAAGCCGCCTCGCGAACGAGCCGCGACACATGTTTGATGTTCGCATCGATATCGTTCGAAAAGGCGAGCTGCAGGGCGGCGACGGTGATCTCGGTCATGGCGCGGCACATAGGGGGGATACGCGATTTTCGCTACCTGGCATCGCGACTTTCATGTCCGGTCGCCGGATATCTCGTCACTCTGAACTCGCCTGGCGATCGTCCCGTTTCGACAAGCGCCGTTCCTTTGTCATCCCCGCCTGCGCGTTGGATGCTGAAACGCGTTCAGCATGACGGGTGTTTTGGATCGGCGGATCGGTTAAGCACCCAGGTGATGCTGTCCCGCCCCCTGCTCACGGCGCTGCTCGCCGGCTTTCTCTCCGCCACCGGATTCGCCCCGCTCGACTGGTGGCCGATCACGCTCGCCTGCCTCGCCGTGCTGCTGCACCTGACCTGGCACGCGCCAAGCGCCAAGGCGGCGCTGCTGCGCGGCTGGGTCTTCGGCGTCGGCCATTTCACGCTCGGCAACAACTGGATCCAGCACGCCTTCGATTTTCAGGACAAGATGCCGCCGGTGCTGGGCTATTTCGCCGTGGTGCTGCTCGCGCTCTACCTGGCGGTCTATCCGGCGGTGGCGATGGGCCTTGCCTGGCGCTTCGCCCGCATTGTGAAGGCGCGCTGGAACGAACCCGATCTCGCTTTCGTCCTCGCCGCCGCCTCGGCCTGGATCGTCACCGAATATCTGCGCGGCACGCTGTTCACCGGCTATCCGTGGAATCCGATGGCGGCAATATGGGTGCCGACGCCGATCGCGCAGCTCGTGGCCTTCTCCGGCACCTATGCGCTGTCGGGGCTCACCCTGATCGTCGCCGGCGCGCTCTACCTCGCCAGTCAGCACCAGTATCGCGTACCGCTGGCCACCGCTGCGCTGCTCCTCGTCGCCGGGTTCGCGCTCAACCCCGGTCGCCCGGTCGAGGACCTCACGCGCCCGCACGTCCGCGTCGTCCAGCCCAATATCGGGCAGGAAGGCGTCGATCGGCCGGACTATGCCCCGCGCGTCCTCGCCAAGCTGGCCGAGTGGAGCGGCCAGCCGGGCGGCGTGCCGCGGCTGGTGGTGTGGCCCGAGGGCATGGTCAATTATTATGTCGAGGACGGCTATCCGCAGCGCTTCTACCAGCAGGGCGATCCCCGCTGGGTGCGCGGGCGGATCGGCGGACTGCTCGGGCCGCGGGATCGCGCGATGATCGGCGGCAACGCGCTGTTCTTCGACGGGGACCGGCTAACCGGCGCGGGCAACTCGGTGTGGACCATGGACCCGGCCGGCATGCTCGGCGGGCGCTACGACAAGGCGCATCTCGTCCCCTATGGCGAGTATCTGCCGATGCGCACGCTGCTGGCGCCGCTCGGCCTCGCCCGGCTGGTGATGGGCGATATCGACTTCATCCCGGGCCCGGGCCCGCGCACGCTCGCCGTCGACGGCTTCGGCAAGTCCGGTGTCGCGGTCTGCTACGAGATCATCTTCTCCGGCCAGATCATCGACCAGCGCAACCGCCCCGATTTCCTGTTCAACCCGTCGAACGATGCCTGGTTCGGCAGCTGGGGGCCCGTGCAGCACCTCGCGCAGGCACGGTTGCGGGCGATCGAGGAGGGGCTGCCGATCCTGCGCGCCACGCCTACCGGCATTTCCGCGGTGATCGATGCCCGCGGCCGCCTGCTCGGCACGGTGCCGGCGGGGCAGGAAGGGGCAGTGGAAGTGCCGCTCCCCGCGCCCTTGCCACCGACGCCCTTCGCCCGGCTCGGCAACGGGCTGGCGCTGATCGTCGCGCTGGCCTTTGTGGTGTTCGCGATTGCGTTCCGGCGCTTCGCCCGCTAGGGGGATCATATAAGGAAAGCTTTATATGGGCATGGCAACGGCCCGGCTTTCCTCCCCACAAGAGGAATTTCCATGCGTTCCAACTATCTCTTCACGTCCGAATCGGTTTCCGAAGGCCATCCCGACAAGGTCGCGGACCAGATTTCCGACGCCATCGTCGACCTGTTCCTGTCCAAGGATCCCGAGGCCCGTATCGCCTGCGAGACGCTGACCACCACCCAGCTGGTCGTCCTTGCCGGCGAGATCCGCGGCAAGGGCATCATGGACACCGAAGGCAATTGGGCCCCGGGCGTGCAGGAAGAGGTCGAGAAGGCCGTCCGCGATACCGTGAAGCGCATCGGCTATGAGCAGGAGGGCTTCCACTGGGAGACGCTCCGCTTCGAGAACAACCTGCACCCGCAATCGGCGCACATCGCGCAGGGCGTGGATGCCTCCGGCAACAAGGACGAAGGCGCTGGCGACCAGGGCATCATGTTCGGCTTCGCCTGTGACGAGACGCCGGATCTGATGCCGGCCACGCTTGATTACAGCCACAAGATCCTCGAGCGCATGGCCGCCGATCGCCATTCGGGCACGGCGCCGTTCCTCGAGCCGGACGCCAAGAGCCAGGTCACGCTGCGCTTCGAGAACGGCAAGCCGGTCGCGGCGACTGCGATCGTCGTCTCGACCCAGCATGGCAAGGGCTATGACGAAGGCGACAAGGAGGCCGAGCTCAAGGCCTATGTGAAGAAGGTCGTCGCCGATCTGCTTCCGGCCGAGCTGCTCTCGACCGAGACCGAATATCACATCAATCCGACCGGCTCGTTCGAAATCGGCGGTCCGGACGGCGATGCCGGTCTCACCGGCCGCAAGATCATCGTCGATACCTATGGCGGCGCCTCGCCGCACGGCGGCGGCGCGTTTTCGGGCAAGGACCCGACCAAGGTCGATCGTTCGGCGGCGTACATCACCCGCTATCTTGCCAAGAACATCGTCGCCGCGGGCCTGGCCAAGCGCGTGACGATCCAGCTGGCCTATGCGATCGGCGTGTCGAAGCCGCTGTCGCTCTATGTCGACACGCACGGCACCGGCACGGTCTCGGACGACAGGATCGAAGCGGCGATCGCAGGCATCGAGAAGCTGGGCGGCCTCACGCCGCGCGGCATCCGCACGCACCTGCAGCTCAACAAGCCGATCTATTCGAAGACGGCGGCTTACGGCCATTTCGGCCGCAAGGCCGAGGGCGACTTCTTCCCCTGGGAGAAGACCGACCTGGTCGAGGATCTGAAGGCCGCCCTGGCCGCCTGATCCCGCCCGCTTCGGCTTGCCGAACCCGATAGCCCCGCGCCGCACTGCCGGCGCGGGGCTTTTCGTTTCGGCTCTTCGATACGTATTCGCACGGGCCATCCTATAAAGCACTGAGCAACCGTAATTCTTCATCAGGAAGGACAGGAAAGGAGCGAGTCGGTGGAGTCGGAGAATTCGATGATGGTTCCGGAGAACGGAGCGTCCCCTGGCGCCGGCACCGGACTCGCGATCGCCTTCCAGCCCATCGCCGAGATCGCCGGTGGTCGCATCCATGCCTATGAGGCGCAGGCGCTGCGCGACGGCGCGCCCGCCACGGGCGATTTCGACCAGCTGTCGGCCGAGCAGCGCCGCGACGTCGATCGTCGCTGCGCAGTCGCCGCGGTGCGCTGGGCGGCGACGGCGGGCTTTGCCAGTTCGGGCGGCCGGCTCGCCATTCCGCTGAGCGCACCGGCGATCGGCGATCCTGCCGAGCACATCCAGCCGGCACTGCTAACCGCGCGCCAATATGGCATCGTCGCCGAGCGGCTGGTGTTCACGCTCCACCATTATCAGGCGATCACCAGTTCCGAGCTCGCCGACGTCATGCATGTCTTCAACAAGCTGGGCCCGGTCGTCGCCTTTCACGGCGTCGGCCCGAATGAATCGGGGCTGGCCTATTGCGGCAAGTTCGCGCCCCATGCCGTGACGATCGAGCCCGAACTGGTCAGCACCATCGCCTCCAGCTGGTCGCGCCGCATCGCCATCGAGGACCTCATCCGCCGCATGCAGAGCCTGGGCCTGCGCATCGTCGCGGCGGGCGTGGACATCGGGCCGGTCTATGAGCGCATCCGCAGCTTCGGCGTGCCGCTCGTCCAGGGTGCCCATGTCGGCGCGCCCGCCACGGGCAGCCTGCCGCAACCGGCGCTGCGCAACGCGGCTTGATTCGCGCTTCGTCGCACCCGCTCCGCGCTACGGCTCTCGGAACAATAACCGTTTCGGTGGTAATCCTGCATCGGGTCGTTTCGGCGGCGATTCGCTTGCCGCGGCGCGACTCGCGGATTCGCGTGAGGCAAGCGAAATCCGCCGCTTTGCTTCCCCGGTAGAATCCCCATGGGGAGAATCCCCCTTCGGCGAGGCACGGAATGGAGCGGATGGCGTTAACCATTTTTAACGAAGGGCAGAAAGGAAGTACCATGCATACCGAACCTGCCTCAGCCGCCCCTCCGTCCGGTCTCGCCCTTGCCTTTCAGCCGATGATCGCCGCCATTTCGGGTCAGCCCTTCGCCTGGGCCGCGATCGCCACCGTAAAGGGCAGCGGCTTCGCGCCAGTCGCCGCAGGGCTCGCCGCCGAGGCCCGGCTGCGGCTCGAAATGGCGCGGATCGCCGCCGCGATCGCCGGCGCCGCCGATGCCGGGCTGCTCGACGGCGAGGCGCTGCTCGCGGTTCCCGTCGGAGCCGCCAGCGGCGCGCCCGAGGCGCTGCTCGCCCATCTCTTCCGTGCCGCGATCGCGCATCGCGTGCCGATCGGCCGCATCGTGGTCGAGAGCGACGCCGACGAGCGCGGCGAGCTGGCCCTGGTCGCCGCGCTGGCCCAGGCGTGCGTCGACCGCGGCATCGCCATTGCGTTCGACGGCTTCGCGGTCGGCCCGCTCGCGGTCCGCCTGCTCGGCCGCTTCACGCCGCGTTTCGTCAAGCTCGACGCCGGTCTGGTCCCCAACATCGCCGACAGCAGCTCGCGCCGCGTGATCGTCGAAGGCGTGCTGCGTCTCGCCCGCAACATGGACGTGACGCTGATCGCCAACGGCGTAGCGCGCCGCGAGGATCTGGTCCTGCTCTGCACCATGGGCATCCGCCACATGCAGGGCGACTGGATCGCCCCGGCCCGCAGCCGCCCGCTGCCGCGCGCGCACCTCGCCCGCCGCGAGCCGCGCGCGACGGTGCCCCAGCATCGCCGCCTCGCCGCGCATCAGCGCATCGTCACGGTACGTCCGGCGGCTCCTGCCGCGCTTGCCCAGGCGCTCTAACGCTTGTCCTCCGCGTCCGGGACGCTAACAGGCGGCCCGTGTCCGATCCTGTTTCCATTCGCCGTCTCTATGGCCGCCGCCAGGGCCACAAGCTCCGCCAGGGCCAGTCCGCCCTTGTCGAGGAGCTGCTGCCGCAGGTGAGCCTGCCCGAATCGGGCCCGCTCGATGCCGCCACGCTGTTCGGCGACGATCGCCCCCTCGAATTCGAGATCGGCTTCGGCGCGGGCGAGCATCTCGCCGGCCAGGCCGCGATGCGCCCCGACCACGGCTTCATCGGCTGCGAGCCCTTCCTCAACGGCGTGGTCGGCGCGCTCGGCCATATCCGCGACGGCGATCTCCGCAACGTCCGCCTGCACATGGGCGACGCGCTGGAAGTGCTGGAGCGGCTGCCCGATGCCAGCCTCGACCGGCTCTATCTGCTTCATCCCGATCCCTGGCCGAAGGCGCGCCACGCCAAGCGCCGGATGATGAACCACGGCCCGCTCGACATCATTGCGGCGAAGCTAAAGCCCGGCTGCGAATTCCGCCTGGGCACCGACGATCCCACCTATTGCCGCTGGTCGATGATGATCATGGACCAGCGCCGCGACTTCGCATGGCAGGCGAAGACCGCGCAGGATTTCCTCACGCGTCCCGCCGACTGGCCGGAGACGCGCTATGAGCGCAAGGCGCGGCGCCAGGGCCATGAAGTGTGGTACTTCCGCTACATCCGGCGATAGGCGACTGCCATCGAGGAAGCCGGCGGCTGCGTCGCGGCGCCGCGCAGGATCGCCGGCTAGGCCTTCACGGTCGCCGATGGCTGCGGGGAATGCACCTGCGCCGCTTCCAGCATCGCCCGGTCGCGGATGGTGATCCCGCGTGCGCCCATCAGGTTGATCGCACCCTCCGCCTTCAGCCGGCTCAGCTGGCGGCTCACCGTCTCGATCGTCAGCCCGAGCACCTCCGCCATCTCGCCGCGGGTCAGGGGAAGGTCGAAGGTCACTGGCCCGAGAGCGGTGGCGCGGCAGCCCCGCGTGCGGTCGGCCAGGTCGAGCAGAAAGCCGGCCAGCTTCTCACGCGCCGAAAGCCGGGCGAGGGCGAGCATCCGTCCCCGCGCCTCGTCGAGCGCCGCCAGCGTGCGCTGGAGCAGCAGCCGCTCCATGCGGGCATGGTCTTCGAGCACGCGCTCGAACGGCTTGCGCGGGAAGACGCACAGCTCGACGTCGCCGAGCGCAGTGACGGTGAAATCGGCCAGCTCGGCCCAGGGGCGGCCGACGAAATCGGCCGGATAGAGCAGCCCGACCACCTGCTCGCGCCCATCGGGGGTGACGGCGCTGAGCTTGAGCACGCCCGAGAGGAGGTTGGCGCAGACCAGGCTTTCCTCGCCCGCCCAGACCAAGGTCTGTCCGCGCGCCAGCTTGCGCCGCCGGCCGAGCGCATTGAGCGCGTCGAGCTCGACATCGTCGAGGCTGGCGCAAAGTGCCCGGTCGCGCACGGCGCAGTCGGAGCAGATATGAGCGACGGTCATGCGCCGCATATCGTGGCCGCCTTGACGAAGGTCAAAGCGACGGATTGTCCCAGGGGGCAGGCAGGCGGCACCTCACGAAGCGGGAAGCGCTCCATGTATCTCTATCTGGTTGCCGGTGCCTTTGCGTTCTTCATCGTCACGGTCGCCTTCCTCAGCATCGAGGACGCGATCCGCTTTCGCGGGCGCTGAGCCGGTCTCGGCACGGCCGGTCCGCTTCCAGGCGCCGCGAAGCAGCTTGCCGCCCAGGGCGTCGAGGCCCGGCCGCACGAACAGCCAGTCGCGGATGGCCGGGCCCTTCGCTGCGCCGATCACCTGCTTGTAGCCGCTGTCGCCGGCGCCCCAGTCGACGGCCGCGATGCCGTCCTCGATCGCGCGGACGAGGTTGCGGTAATAGAGCAGCTTGCCCGGCGAATGCTTGGCGAAGCGCGGGTCATAGCTGTTCGCGACGGCATATTTCAGCGGGCCGGCATTGAGGTCGAAGGAGAAGGCCGCGGGCGCGCCGTCGATGCGGAGCAGCGCCGCCCACATCATCCGGGCGATGACGGGATCCTCGGCGGCGGCGCGCCAGAAGCGGCCATGGCCACGCGCAGTGAACTTGGCGTCCGAGCCGTCAGTCCGCGCGGCGATCCAGCTCTTCTCCTCAATCGCGGCGAGTGCTTCGAACGCCGCCTCGTCCCAGTCGGCGCCGTGGACGAAGCCCCAGTCGAGTTCGCCGTGCCCGCCCAGATGCTTCTCGTGGAAGCGGTTCTTCTTCAGCGTCGAGTTGCGGGGCCAGGTGCCCTGGGCGCGCTCGGCGGCGATGTCGAGCAGGAAGCTGTCCGCCACGAACCGGTCGAGCACTGCCCAGCCCTTGTTTCGTGCCGCTTCCTTGAGCAGCTCGAGCCCAGGGTCGCCGTCATAGACCGGGCCGACGCGCAGCGCGCGCGCCGCGCGGGCGAGCCGGGGGAGCAGCGCCTCGATCGCCTCGACTCCGGCATCCTCGCGAACGGGGAAGCTGCGGAAGGGCCAGTAGCAGCCGGGAATCGCGGCCAGCTTCGCCCAGGCCGGGCCCGCCGAGACGATCGGCAGCGCGACGACGGGTTCGCCCTCGCGCGCCACGGTGAGCGTGCGGGCATGGCCGCCATAGGTGCGGAGGGCGGCGGCGAACCAGCCATAGCGCAGGAAATGGTGCGACGGGCGCGCACGCGCCGCCACGGCATCGATCGCGCCGGCCAGCCCGTCAACGCAATCGACGGTGAGCGCCGGCGGCAGGCGCGTGAATTCCTCGAGCAGCATCGGCTTCGACATGGCCATGTTTCTAGCGCGGCACCCGTTACCAAGCCGTGATGACGCGGGCGCTCATCCGCCGCGGGCCCAGGCGCGGGCGACGTCAAGCTCCTCGGGCGTGAAGATCTTCTGCTCGCCCGGCACCATCCACCCGGTCGCGCGGCTGGCGGCGACGATCCAGCCGATGTCGGTGACCATCGCGACGCGGCCGATCCTGGTGAGATGGCCCACGCCCCAGCTGATGTCCTTCCACCACGCCGCCAGCTCCATGCCGGCGAAGCTGCGTATCACCGCGACCGCCGACAGCTTGCCGTGGCGTGCGATCACTGCCTCCATTTCGGTGGCCGCGGCATCATATTCGGCGCGGGTGACTTCGCCGTCGACGGTGAATTCGATCACGCCGGCGTCCATGTCGGTATCGAAATGCATCATGGGCTTCACTCCGTTCGGTTCCCCGGTCATAACGCATGACGCATGGAAGGACCCTATCTCTCCACGGTTTCCGAAACGATTCAGGCGGCGATCGCTCCCGTGTTCCTGTTGGCGGGCATCGGGGCGTTCCTGAACGTGATGGTCGGCCGGCTGGCCCGCATCGTCGATCGCGCACGCAATATCGAGCAGCTTCACCCGCGCTCGACCGGGCCGGAGCATGATCGCCACGTCTGGGAGCTGCGGATCATCGATCGCCGCATCTCGGTGATCAACAACGCGATCTTCCTGTGCACGGCCAGCGCCCTCGCCATCTGCTTCGTCGTCGCGATGATGTTCGTCGCGCGGCTCAGCAACCTGCATGTGGGCATCTGGGTGGCGAGCGCCTTCATCGTCTCGATGCTGCTGCTGATGGCGGGGCTGGTCTATTTCCTCTTCGAGGTGCGCATGTCGCTCGCGGCGATCCATGTGCGCGAGGAACTGCTGGAGCTGGACGGGAAGCGCTAGGGCGCGGCGCCCTTCCTGCATCGTCGCCACGGCGAAGCGCCAAAGGTTGCGAAGGTTGCGCACAGCGCGGGTTCTCGCGGCTGCCATTTCCCCTCATTTCCCGGAAATGCGCCGCATCTCGCAGCATTCTTGCGCGGGCGTGATCCTATCTTTCCTACAGCTTCAAAGAGCGGGCGGGGCGGCGACCCCGACCGCGCGAGCCAAGCAGGCGCGATCCTACATTGCAAGCGGCTCGGGAGGCTTGGCACCGACGCCGATCCGGCCTGAGCGAGGAAGCATGCAGCGAGCCCCGTCATCCCCGCGAAAGCGGGGATCCAGGGCCAAGTGCGGAGCGAGGGTGGCAGGTTCTGCCCTTTCCGGACGGCGTTCGCGCG
>JAAGWI010016742.1:0-15477 GCA_012274505.1 Galium porrigens var. tenue
GAGGTAATGCCACCCTTCATATTTCGTTGTTATCAGAATAGGGCCTTTTTATTGTGTTACTTCTGCCTAGTTACTGCAATTCTTTCATCAGGGACCAAGGAGCTTGTAAAGCTCTTGGTTTCGAAAGGTGCTGATTTACACGCGACTTCTGATCAGGGAACGCCACTGCATCATGCTGCTGGAGCTGGAAATTATGATACCTTAGAATGCTTATTGGACCTAGAGGCAGATGTGAGTAAAAACAATTACTAAGGGATTGCAACTTATTGGTTTTCTATAAAATTAATTCTTTCGTGTAATCGTGTGAGCATCCTCCCTCTATCCCATGGTAGATGTTCTAAGGGACTATGTAATTGTTGCAATGAGTTAGTTCATACTTTGGGCTTTGTGTTGCTTTTATGAAACATCAGTTTAGGAGTTCAAGCATCTGTATCTATGCTGCTATGGTCTTGGGTTTTAAGATTTATATTTCTGTGAAATCTTTTAAATCAAGATATGTTTGAGATCGTTTTGTCTGAAAGCAGTTATTAATTGCTGTTTGGATCCATTTATTAAATTTCACACATTAGAGTCTGAGCCCCGAGTTCTTTTTACAAGTTGCTGAATATGGTCTGATATCTAACTCTACTGGTGCAGCCTACATCAGTGGACATGTCTCCACTTATTCTCTCAATGACTGCTGAATCCCCTGTGTGCTTGGATCTTCTACTGAAGGTGTTGTCCTTTTCTTGTGTGCTAATATGAATTCCGTGTTTCTCAGATATTCTATGTGGCCACTCCTAACTTTATAGAATTGTAACTATTTTTTTGTGTTATGCCCTTTATCTATGACTTTCTTTGTCAGCACCCATTCAATTTGGCGCTGGCTTTGAAACACTTTTACAAATGTGAAATCATATTACTTTGTTAGGTGACCTGAGACTTGTAAGTTGGAACTTTGTAATTAGTATGTAAATAAATTTATATTGCTTGATGCTTCTTCTGTTTGCTTTTTAGTCATGAGTGAGAGCATGATCAAGTTAAGGAAGCATGTCACTAAATAGTGTAGCTTTAAATCCAGGTCTGGAGTTTTTAGACATTAGGTCAGTGACTTGGCTAGTTAATTTTTTTGATTAAGTGATTTTGTTTAAGGAGTGTTCCTGTCCCTTCAACCAAATAAGGGGTGAATTTAAAAGGAAACTTGCATGACATTGAATATTTTGTACTCTTGAAGACAACTGAAACTTGCACATTACTAGATGCTTTTTTGACTTCTGTTTTATTTATGATACATTATATTTATATGACGCAGGCAGGAGCTGATCTGAATCGACCTAGTCCACTGTCGACACCTCTTCGTTTTGCGGCCGCTAATTCAGATGAAAGAGTTATTAGGCGCTTGCTGAAAGCTGGTGCAAATCCCAACATGCCAGGCTTTGTGAGTTACCTTATTCATCAATTGTAGCAACTTGTTGACTTTGTCTGGTCAATTGTGTATTCATTACGTTTGAACTTGGATATGTTACTTATTAACTGTACATTCTTGAATGACTTAATGTATTTTGAATAGGGAATTAGTCCTTTTTTAATCTTCCCGACTTATAAAATTCAAGCAGAACATGGCCTCATACTTAGATGCTTCAATCCCAGTTTTATTGGTTCAGAACCTGTGCCTATATTTTGAAATGGGATTTAGTGGTAATTTAGTGATGCTTGTGCATCTCAGATACTGACTATGAATTCTTAAATAGGATGGTCTCACACCATTAGAGAATGCAGCATTGCTCGGTCTCCAGAAAGTGGTGAAGCTTCTGTTCCCAATTACTAATCGCGTTGGATGTTATCCTGATTGGAGCATCCGTGGAGTAATGCAGCATTCTCAATCTGAAGAAACAAATGCACTGGTATTTTTATGATTCACTACTTGGTAGTTTTGTTCATTAGTATGGTACTTTGATTGTAAATACATTTATGATTTGCATGTATTGGAATGTTGGAGGTGCTGGGAGGTAGATGAGGGACTAGAATTTTCTCTAGACAAAATTTGTTGCCTAAGACTGAAATTCTTAGCAATAATAACAAAATCTAGTTGAAAGTGAAAGTGAAAGTGAAAGTGAAGTTGCACAAGTGAATGTTTCCATGATACAGGAGCTTGATACAGGAGGCACGATAACATTTTATGTACTATTTCACTTGAGGCATTGAGAAATCTATGTTGCAGTTTGATTTTGCTGCATATGTTTGATCATGCCTAAGCAGGAAGAGGAAGCAACCTTTAGATGAATAAAGCTTTTCCCGCCATCTTCTACGTCTGAAATCTGAGATTTTCTGTTTTTCTTGCTTAATATAGATTTGAGAAGGTATATATCAGCCTTTTGAACTTTTGATGTATGTGTCACTGTTTATTGAATCAGTGTGAAGACAATTAGTAGTTCTAAAGATGACTTTCTAACGTAGAATGATCTGACCTCAACTATATCCAACTTGACCGACACTAGTCCTGTTAGTAAAAACATTCACTTCTTCAAAAAATCTAGCTATTTGAGATGCTATACCTTGTTGAGTAGACAAATTCTCTTGGATGTCTTATCTTTGTATTGTGTGAGCCATGAGTGACAAACGGACCAACGTCACCATTTCTAATTAAAACAAACGGACATCCCTTCCAAACTTATGAATGAAACATTCAAAACATAATACGATTCAAGATAATGTAAGTTGCAACTATTCTTATTAAATTTAACAATTCAAACATCAAGGCAATCCAGCACAAGAATTTATCTGAAAACCAAGTACCCAAATACAATAATCCAAAGCTACATCTCCCCACATTAGCACACATTTACTTAAAGTTTCTTATTTTCTCCATCAGTATCTTCACCCTCCTCATCTTGCTACCATCTTCACCACCCGACCAACTTTCGTCACTATCACCACCCTCACTACTTTCCTCACCCTCATTCACGACCATTTCAAGGTCTTCTGGTGTGGGATTGGGGTGTTGAACATCATCATCCTCACCACTTTTTTCACCTTCATCATCCACCCCAGCATCCTCACCCTCGTTCACAGTCATTTCATGATCTTCCGGTGTTAAATTGGGGCATTGAACATCATTAATCCCAAGCTTGGCTTTTATGCCATTAACGTCACTTTGCAAGCAATCAATCTTCGCATCCATAGAAGACATCAACTTAAGCAATCTACCCCAAATAGACCTTGGGTCTGCAATAATGCAACGAATTACAACTTGTGAATTAAACAAAGCAGGGAAAAAATATGAATGAATAAAGAGAGAGAAGAAGAAGTAAAAATACTTTTTTTTTCACGCGTGTTTGTCGAGGCTGATGCAGCTGGTGCTCCTTGCACACCACGGTGGTATGCAATCCATTCACCCCCTTCCCAGCCCCAATGCTTATGAGCAAAATAGGCCTTATTATAATACTTTGGAGGAACAGGAGGTGACTCTAAAGGTACTCCCGCATCTAGAAGGAGTTTAGTTATTAAGTTTCCATAAGGCAAACTCCTAGGTCTCCTACCTTCAGCAACAGTGTTCATCTCACAAAGGATTGTGAAACCGGGATTGATAGGGACTTCCTCTATGATATGGAAGAACAACATCATGGAATTAATGGTGCACTCAGTAGGATGACCACCCGGGATCAAATTCCTAACTATCAATTCATATACCATTCGCTCCCTCAAACTGAACCTATCAATCTTATACTCACACGGCTTAAGAAGGTTCACGCCATCACCACCAAAGTACTTCTTAGTCATTTCAGTAGGGCTAAGCAGGTTCCCTACAGAAGGAGAGCCACTCAAGTCCCAAGAATCCCTCAGATAAATTCTCCTAGGACAATCAGGTCGGCGTAAAGCTTCCTTAGTTTCCCTCATAACATAGGGGCAGTTTATAGCTTTATTAATCGATTCAACAGTTAAGTCAAACTCTTTCGAATTCACCTTAGTCCTAAAACCACCACCATCAAGCTCAGTAAAATTAGCATAGAACTCTCTTATTTCGTTATGATACGAAGGAAGGTCCAAGCATATGAGGTCAACTAAATGCTGTCGAACAAAGGGTTTCAGAAAAACATCAAAATGTTCATCACTAGCATTGGCCTTTTTAACAACCCTAATTTCCTTAAAATTTCTCTCAGCCAAATTGTTGTACCTTAGCTCGTTCTCCGCCGACAGAAACTGAAACTCATCATAGGTGGGTGGCCCCTTCGCTGCAACAACCTTCTTCTTCCCCTTCGAAGATTCCGCAACTGGAATGTTTGCTACCTTCGACTTGGATCCCTTCGCGCTGCCCTTGGTCATCCTTAGTTACTGTGAAATTAAGGTAACAAACAAGGTACAGCACTTTTGTCAGATTTAATGAACAGATTCACATACGACTGAGAAAATTGATGTCGCTTACGCCGCTCACGACGTCGGTAGCTTCGAGATCCGTACGATGTCGATTGTGTCAGTGTCAGCGGTAGGCTGGGAAGAGGGGTGGAATTGGGGATGGGCTTGTTTTTTTTATCAGATCCAAAACGATGTCGTTTGGGCAGGTTCGTAAAGGTGGCCCTTCTTTATTTATATGTTGAGTCCTATAAATGATAAAGGTCTTGAAAGAAAGCGTTCAGACAAATAAACTAAAGCTGATCAACCGCCTTTACCAGTCCGGCGACTCGCAAACCCTAACTTGAATCTTCTGCGTTTCACGATTATCTCCGCCGATTAATAATGGTAAGCCTGAACCCAATCATTGTCGCAATCCCTTTTTAGCTCTTTAATTGAATCCTTCATAATCGCTCCCCTCTCCCCTATGGTTGAATTTGTCTGAAAAGTATGTGTCTGTCGTTAATTTATCCCTGTTTGGATTTCTCCTTGTTTTTCTATTGCTTGTTTTAAAGATTAAAGCTATTTCTGCCGTGCCCAAAAAGGCTTGCGCTTTAATTTGCCATGGAGAGGTAAACTATTTAAGGTTATATAACTTGTGGCTTGTTCCTTTTTTATTTTATTTTTTACATTCGAACTGTTCCAGCTGAACCTTTTCGTAGAGGGTACTGACTCTAGAATCTATCTGTAGAATCCATTATTCCTGGCTGATTCAAATGCATGATGGTTTGCAAATCACACCAGTGTGTAATCCAGGTCATTATGAATACCACTGTAAACAATCCTTCCACAATGCAAGTTCTAAGTTTCACATTCCTTTTAAGGCATAAATTGGGGAATCTTGGGAGAAACAGTCCAAGTCGGATTATTGTTAAGCAGCTCAATTGCAATTGTAGAGCTTTAACAGCTAACTGAGATTGGCTTAAAATGCCTTTGATACCCTAAATAATAGATCAAAAGAATAAGTTCATGTTCTCTTTGACTTAACTGCACTCAGTTTAGTTTTAATTAAATTGTAAAGAGTTCAATTCTGTTCATTTCAGTTCACTCGACAATAACAGAGCCTAGGGCTGATAACTTAAAATAACTGTAGTGTGCTTGAAGAAATTAGCAAGCACTTGTCCCCCTCGTTGTAGGTTCTAGAATCCTGCTTTTCATTTCAACTCCAATTTGTGTGGTTAATTCCCACATCGGTCTTCTTACACTGGAAGAATGTTTATTCCCCTCAGCCGATACATGATTGAATATTGTACAGATTATAGAATTCCGTAGTCTTGCTTTTATCCTATGAGAGAAGGAGTTTTCAGACACTAATGCATCTCTGTGTAGTGTGTACAAGGTCAGGTCAAGGAGAGATGGCCCGAACTTTCCATGTGTACTTGCTATGGTCACTAACGTCATTAGAAATGGGCAACTCCTCCCGCTTGAGAAGTGTATAAGCCCTCTTCTTCTCTTCTCTGAACAGCTAGAAAAATGAGATAGGGTTTTTCCATTTTTCACTGTATTTAACACCATCCAAGTTCAGCTGCCATTATTTAGGTTCGCGTGTTGTTCTACCAACATTTATTTGTATTCGATAACATGGAAGTGCTACATGAAAGGATCAGTATTTTCATTTGTTCAAATTGAATTAATTGCTGGGTAGTGTTGTGTCCTTAATTATATGAAGACTATACTAGCTGATGTCAGTGTTCTCAAATTCAAAGCACTTAATATGTCTCTGAATACCTACGCAATTTCCTATGTAAAGTATGTCTATATAAAACAATTTTGCTACTTGCAGTCTCCTGTTTTCTATTGGAGTGATTGAAATTTCTTGATAGTTTGATGCCACAAACTATAATTTAGTTGCTTAACATTGTTCATGAAGGATGTTGGTCACAATTCTGATACAATACTTCATCTATTACGTTATGTCTTCCGTTATCCGTTCTATATCTTGCATTTTGATCGTTACAGGCTGAAAGGTAGTCTCTGACCAATTTCATGTTTGTGGGTGTACAGGCTGGGAAGCTAATTGCAAATTTGATTGTAATGGGCTCAAGTGTTTTGATTAAATCATTCGCTCAAGCATATCGTCAAGCACTGGCAAGTGAGTTTCTTCTACTTAATTTAGAGCTGTCTCTCTGCTCTCTATGAGTTTTTTTATTGCTAAATGAGCACTTTAAGAAACTAAGAAATTTCCCTTAGTTGTTTGCACTAATCCTTGATTCTTGTTGGGTGAATGAAAAAATAACTTATAATTTTTTCTTAAATTCTAAATTACCTTTGTGGTAGTCTGAAAATCTATTCTGCTGTTGTCTATAGTTGTCAGTCTTTAATCTGTTAGCTGCTCTAAGTAATGCAGTAATCTTCATTTGTTTTACTGCTTTTTTGTATTTCCTATATTTCAATGTGAGACTTTTGAGATTGAGACAGCAGAGTAGATTGTTAATTTAGATTTGAACTTTCAAGGTAGTAGGAAGTTTGCCAGTAGCCATAATGGATTTTCAGTGTTCTTTCAGCAAAGCTTGTACTGTACCCAGGCTAATTTGAAGGACCTAGAGTGAATTTACAGCTTGGAATTTAAAAATGGAAGATTAATATATGCAATTAAAATACCAAGAGAATACCTTGAGAAGTAATGTGAGTGTTGGTTAGATTTAATCTCTTTCTTGTTTGTTCTTTATATAACCAGTGGAGTAATTGCTAACGGTAGTGTCTATCCCAATTTTATTGACTTAGTGTGACCTTTTTGTTGAGTTGAAAGTTGAGAAAAAATTGTGATTGTGTGGATGATGGTTAGGAGGAGGAAATGTGGGAAAGTAATGTAAATGAGTGGGGGAATATGAAAGTAGAAACATGCCAAAAAGGGAGAGAATTGACATAATAGTGGAAAAGGCAAACGAGGAAATAGTAGTGTGAGAATAGTGAGACTGAGGGGGTAATTGAATTTATCTATTGCAGATGCATCCAAAACAGGTGTAGCCCAGGAGACACTGCAGAATGTGGTACGCAAGGGAAGTAAAGTTATGCCAGAGGCAGAAGCTAGGCAAATTCTGGGTGTCAGTGAGCATTCTACATGGGAGGAGATTTCGAAGGTAATATCTATGTGTGTTGTTTGTGCACGCGTGTGTGTTAATGTAGCCATAATGACCTTTAGAATTGGAATTCTGCAGAAATATGACGCTTTGTTTGAGAATAATGCCAAGAATGGGAGCTTCTATCTTCAATCGAAAGTTCATAGGGCCAAAGAGTGCCTGGAGAGTGTATATGTAGCAAAAAAGGACGGCGACCTAGGTGCATGAGAAACATATGCTATTGTTTTTTTGGATGTCATGGTTCTGTACATGTATAAGAGTTGTCTACTCTCTACCTGATTGAATGTTATTAGATTGTTCATTTACCCTCCTTAGAATAAATTAGTGATTGGGAAACGTCCCCCTTTTGTCTCTAAGCGAAAAATGTAGTACTCCCCTCTGTAACTTTCCGAGATGATAGTGGACATCAATCTTAACTCTTTATCGGATACAAATGACTTGGCCAGAATTTACACTAACCAACATAGACCATCAACGCTTGCCACGGCAACTTAAAGTTTTCGCATTAGAGGCAATTAGCGTAATGTGATGCACTTTGATGTAACAAGGGTTTGATATTCTTTGATTAAACAGCTCCCACATTTGATTTCAGAAAGAAATTTCTCAACAAATGACGCACACAGGCTAAAGTATATACACATGCAGATGACAGATGCTAATACTCATTGAAAAGGAGACATTATAGTAAATATTGCCATTGCCACACAAATCATCTTTAAACTTAACTAAAGATGATTTATCAAATTTATTGCAACACATGACATGTATGACATGATTTATCAGGTTTTCTTGGAAAACATGACCTTCAAACCATGTTTCATATGTATAACCACGGCATCATCAGGGTGGGCGGGATGTCCATTGACAAGCGTGACATGATAGTTGCAGATAACAGAAACTATGATCATTTTCATGACAGTGAAAGTAATGGTCTTCCCCACACAACTCCTCGGCCCTGCATTAAAAGCCGTAAACTTGGACGATGGCTGGTGCTTCACCGTTCCCTTGTCGGTTATCCATCTCTCCGGCTTAAACTCCAAGCAATCTTCCCCCCATATGGATTCCATCCTCCCCATTGAGTAGAAGAACAGCAACACTTTAGTATCGCCACTTATGCTAACACCGCTAGGAAGAACATCGGGTTTAGCCGGAGCCTTGTGATGCAGAGCCACAGGTGGAAAGAGCCTCAGAGTCTCACTAATTGCACCGTGCAGGTAAACTAACTTTGGGGCATACTCCTCCATGTTGCTAACCACTTGAGCCCACTCGTGGCCGGTTTCATTCTCTATCTCCTCAATAATCCTGGCTTTAACTGAAGGGTTTTTGGCGACGAGGAAGAAAAACCAAGTGAGGGCTGTACTAATGGTGTCTTTTCCTGCACTAAGCAAGGTGAAATACACGTCTCTGAGGAATTTCTTAGTGATAGGAGGTAAAATTGAGTTAGTACTCGAACCCGCGGTTTTGTAAGCCTGGAGGAAAGCAGCCTTGCAGTTGAACTGCATGCCTACATGATTGGTATCAAATGTCTTGTCAATGCAAAGATATAAGTAGTCATCAACAGCTTCCAAAGCCTCGGTCATCTTTCTCTCTTTCCCGAAATTCAGCCATTTTTGGAGCTTCCAGAAGCTTTCAGGTGTGATGTGCCTCTGCAGTATGGCTTTCTCAACATCAGTAAAAGCCCGCTGGCATGGAATGTTAGGTAATTCCGGGGAAAGGCTGCCTGGATCATCACCAAGAATCAATTCTGAGAAGACATCGAACATATACCTATCGAGTATGTCTTGCATATCGATCTCAATCCCTGTCTTAGCGAAATTCCCCAGCATTGGAATCAGCACTTTCTCGAGCTTATTCATCAAGGTTTCCTGCAAGAATTTCTTGAAATCAGGGTGGTGAAAGACAGAAAGAGTAATCTTCCTGTGAAATTCCCACAGTTCATCCTCAGCAGCGAAGATCCCCTCTCCCACCATGTCGAAAATCTTTACAAACTCGGGGCCTCTCGGGTAGTTTGAGAACTTGTCGCTGAGGATGTGCTGTATGTTGGCAGGATCACATGTAAGGACCATGTTAACGTTGGCTAACCAGGGACCCTTGAACACGAAGGTTCCCTGGTTTTCAGTGAGAACCTCGGTCCCATAATCGTGAAGCCGGTGAGAGTGTCGGATAACCGCCGGTAACATACCAAGGAATGGCCAGTTTGTAGGTGTGAAGCTCTTGTGTTTCTTATGATCATGTTTTCGGGACGAAGAAAGGTGATAGTAAGATAAGGAACAGAAGAAAAGAGCAATAAGAATGAGGAGTATTGGATGAAACTGAAGATATGATGGTATTTCCCTGAGAACGGCCATTTTTTAGGGTTAGCCGATCAGTTAGCTAGTTTGAAGTGCCTCTAACCTACATAAGAATGTGTGCATATATAGTAGTTTGATGCATTCATTGTCGAGAACTCGGCCGGTGTACTGATCAGACGTCTTTTATAGTTTTAGCAATTCTACCATACAAATAAGTTTGTTGTATTCTTACTGCCAAACCTGGAAATTAGATTTTCGGACAACTAGGGCTTGTTTGTTAGGATTCGATTGAGTTGTTAGGATTCGATTCTGTTGAGTTCTTATGGGAAAAAACGTTTTGGAAAAATCTTCTTTTTCTTTTACATTTGAATAGTTTCCGGTCTGAAACTTTTCGTAGAAAGTACTGCCTCTAGAATCTTTTGACCTAACTAGCTGATTCGAAAGCACGATGATGGTTCTTTAGCGGCATATATATGCATAAGTTGTATTTTGGTTTGTTACTATTGATGCAACCTGGTCGCGGGATTGCTGCTCGACTCCATTGAACCTCATCGACAACCCATAATGCTGAGGCCCAATAATAATGGCGGTTTGCAACTAGATTTGCCAAAAGCTTTTATGTGATAAATATGAATTACATTTCAGCCAAGATACAATATTCTATATTTTCCTTGGAGATATGCTCGAATATTATGATTACCAAGTTTAATCAAATGTCGATTATAACTCAAATCATAATCAAAATATTTCTACTCGCCTCATATATAATGATGTCCTCATGCTCATTCAAGATACAATTTCAACTATAGTTTATACACTTATAAGTTATCTCCTCAAACCTTTGACTGACTTAGGCATCGAAATGCAAGGAGATCTAGTCAACCTTCAATCTCTCTGGATCACTATTACGCAAGTGGCGATGTATGTGGGACATACAATTTTTTTACATTCTTGCAACCACATTCACGAAAAATTCATGATGGTTCGGTCAACCTTCACCAGAAGCAACATCGACAAGCACTCCTTAGCGGCTAGGAGGACCAAAACCTCAATGTACAACACGCCGGAGGTATACGCGAGCTATTAATTCCACCGGTTGCACCTATCGGATCATCCCAACATGTAGTGGTTGGCGTTGGTGCCCCGACAGATCCAGCGCCAGATCCCAAAGCAGCGCATATTAAGGATCAAGGTGTAACCCTAGCAATGTTGATTAGATTGCATTCGATCCGGTGAAAGAAGATAAAGAAAGCCTGAACCTTAGTGGTGTGGCAGTTGTCGTTCATGAGCAGATCTCCCACATGGCACGTTTCGGAGAATCAGGCATCGACACATGATGGATCTTGAAGAATGCCTTTTAGCCAACACGTTGACAATGAGTTGACTAGGAAATAAGCCCACCATCAACGAATTGGAGACTCAAGTCGACACTAGTCAAAGTGTCTGGGTCAACCCCAAATCGAGAACACCCACCAGGTGACTGATAATCACCACACGAGCCCCTAATCGACTAATCGACTCTTAGATGCTAGAGGTTTATGGGTATGATACCCAAAATAAATCTAGTCTCTGAGTACGTCGCACACAAGCGCGAATGAGAACGTAAAACTAGCAGAATCGGCGAAGACACAATGCGTCAATCTTAAGACCAAGTTTGACCCCATTGTTGATAGGATTGAAGCCTTTTAGCGAAACAATACGAGCATGCACGGTTCCCATACCTGCGAAGCTACCCGCTCTCCTAGAATACGATTGTTCCACGAATCCCAAAGATCACACCAACAAGGTGGCGAACCTATTGATGTGCCTAATATATAATCTAATTTTAGCATATTTGGGAGTTAGTTTGGGTAGAATTGGGTGCAAAGTAGTGAGGTTTAAAGCTAAATTGCTCTTAGTTTGTATTTGGAAGAGCAACACATATACTCTTACATTGTAGCTCTGTTTACGAAATTTTCCAAGATGAGTTGGAGTGCGTGGATGATACCATTGGATTTTTCTTCTTGATAGCTACAAAATGAACTATTGGAATGTCCGAAACGGATCAATGGTTCAACCGTAGTGAAGGAAACAAAACTGCTGCACCTAGGGCATATTCGCGGGCCGTGAGTCCCCTTCGACGCCGGCGAAACTGAAGTTTCTCCCTGCCAAAAATTCCACATTCGACGGTGGTGAGCCCCTTCATTCGACGGCCGCGAACCAACTTCGACGGCGGCAGGCAAGTTGACTTTGGAGCTTTTTTAGGGGTATAAAAATACCATTTTCTTCTCTTCATTTTGGGAGCGAGCTCTCCCTATTCCAAACTCCCATTTCCCCTAGTTCTTCATTTTCTTCACCTTTTCTTCCATTAGATTTGATGTTGTATGTTAGAATTGTATTGTTTGTGTAATTAACTCTTTGGAGCAATTGAATTAGACTTTTGGCTTGAGATTGTCTTTAGCTTTGTATGCTTCTATTTTGGTTGTGCTTATCATTTGATTAACTTGCATTGAATTGCGTATGAATGTATTAATCTTGCTAAGTTTGCCATGGGATTTGTGTTTTGAATCAATTGCATGCCTCATAGTCTAGGTAATTGTAGTTTAAATCCTAGTTGTAGTTTAATGTAGTGATTAAGTAATGTAGAAGGGAATAAGTGCTGACAACTCTATCCCTTGTTAGTTGTAGTGTAGTGTAATCTAGTTGTTAGAGTAATTTGTAGGTAATGGAGACTATGTGATTGTTCTGATGAAATGTGGTGAATGTTAGTTGTTAGAATTGGAATTCTCGTGAACTTGAATGATGAATCAATTGCATGTTGTTGTAGGAATCTAATGCTATCATTGATCCCTTGTTATGTGTTGTTGTGAACTAGAGTCAAGATAATCATTTCTAAAGTATGATTATATGCATTTGAATTGCTAGATTCGTGGGTATAACGTTATTGTTTACCCCAATGTCATGTTGTAGAAAAGTAGGAACGTCTTAGTTTTTGGTAGTTGTCAAATGTCTTGTTTGCATGCACACACTATCGGTGAGCATGGATGAGTTTGTCGATTCTCCGATGTTAATGCCATTGTCGAGTTATCTATGAAACTATCATCTAGGTGAATCAAGATTGAGGGCTCTTGAGTGATGCGATCATCCTCACTAGCTATTATCGAGAGAATAGGATGTTTGTCTCCAAAATAGGAGATAAGTCATCCACAACTTATGGTCATAAACCTTATATATGAAGTGTCAAACCAATGATAAATTGATATAAGTCAATTGCCTTCCAAGGCCTTGTATTTGTTGCTAGTTTAATCTAGTTTACTTTGTTTTGTAGTGTAGTAAACCAACCTCAAACCCCCTATTTACATTGCTTTCTATATAATATATATAAGTATGTATATAATATTTGCTAAAACACTACGACAAGTCCCTTCTCCCTGTGCTTCGACCCCTACTTCTAACTATCTACTATATAGCAGTTAGAAGTCGTAGGTGAGTATAAATTGTATTTTTATTGAGCGGGATTCCTATTTACGACGTGGGGAAATGCATGTCACCTATTATCAGCCTATGATTTCGATGAGTACTCCATGTGTTGGCTACTCGTCATTTACTTTTGTGTGGTAAGCAATGATTGGTTCTAAAACCTACCTATTGGTCCAATTAGTGGATACCAAGAATTCACAGAGCAATTCGAGACGCAATTCATCGTGTCATAAAAATCTTAGATTGTACCAACATACTTGAACTCCATAACCCAACTTTCCAAGGAGACCGCTAGAGACTATCTTGGAAGATTCTGAAAGGCTACAACTCTAATATCTGATCTACTAGACCAGGCTAAGGTGACACACTTTGTGAGTGGACTAAGAGTAGGCAAACTAAACAGTAAACTGCATACTGCTCTATCCAGAATCTGGGAAGAACTCATGCACATGGTGAAATGATACATCTAAGCTGACAATGCCATTAGGGTTAAAACCCTCAAGCGATCCAACAGAAAACAACCACCTGAAGGCGAGCATAGAAGAAAGAGAAAGATACCATCGTTAAGGACTCCTTGATGAAATATTCCCGAATTCACCCCATTGAATCGGTCAAGGAGTGAGATATTCACCCCATTGAATCGGTCAAGGAGTGAGATATTCATGTTAGATACCAGTAAGTTCAGGCATCTAGAACCTCTCCAACGACTCGCTTTCGCGAGGGATGTACATTTTCCATGACAGATATTGGCACTCCACCTACGAATGCCAACATCTCTCCAAAGAGATTAAGGATTTGATCATCGCTACGATCTCCAACGGTTCATATTGAAGAGTTCTGACAAACGACTTGGCTCAACAATGTCATTATGATCACCAAGGTAGAGAGCATTGAATTGCCTCCAATGAAGACCACCATCGTAGGAAGCTAAAGGAAGATCAACTCAAAAACACTCATAAGCTTTAGAGAGGCTGGCCTAATCCACTAATCACCACCCGACAAACCAATCATCATATTGTTTGAAATCAGTAATTGAAAGATCAAGCGACATTTGGTAGATACGAGATGCTTGGTCAATGTCATCTCTAAGAAAGTCTTCAAACAGTTAGGACTATCATATGAAAAATAGTACATCAACTAACTTCGCTCATATGATTCAGGGATAAAACTATCTACGCCAAAGGAAAAGTCCGTATCCCGTAACCTTGAGACAGGAATTGGAATTCGGCATAGTGGATGGCGTGCAAGCATATAGCGTATATCTAGGAAAATTGGAATTGAACGAATTCCAGCCTATTTGCTCTATATACCACAGACTAGTCGAATTCCCAACCAAAATCAGATTCGTCACGTTTCTGTCTGACATAGTCGCAGCAAAGTGGGCTCGCGATGAATTTGTACAGGGGATGACCACCCAACCCTTCAAAATAATCGACACTACCTGAGGTGAACTTAATGAGAATTCAGTCAAAAATGGGACTGAGACATGCTTCTAGAATCTCCCATCGGAATAATTACCGTGGGTAAAAACCAAGGTAGTACAAAGACATGTTTTCTTGGTAATCTGAAGACATGCCTGGGATTCCCAGGAAGATCATCGAACACCATCTAACTATCGACGCAGCCAGTCAGCCAATCAAGTAGAAGAAAATGACGTTTGGACCTGACAAAAGTGCTATCATCGAGAAGGAGGTCGACAAACTCATGGAGGCGAAACTGGCCCGACTAGTTGATTATCTGAGTGGCTGGCCAAACTAGTCTTAGTAAAGAAACCTGACGGAAGCCATCGACTTCAAAGGTGTCAACAAAACTTGTTTGAAAGATTCTTACTTACTCCCTTGGATCGACATCCTTGTAGATTCGATAGCTGGGTTCAAAAACCTATACTTCCTTGACGCATACAAAGGATATCATCAGATCTTCATGGCCAAAGAAGATGAATAGAAGACATCTTTCATCTTAGGCAAGGGGTTACAATGCCTTTGAGCTTGAAGAATGCTGGAGCGACTTGTCAATGGAGTTTTCAAGTCACAAATTGTTGGGTGTGTGTCAAAACTAATCCCACATTGGAAACGGAGAGAGTCATTGCTCACTTTATAAGTCAAAGTCCCACCAAAATAGTATGAGGCCTTTTGAGGATGGACCCAAAGTGAAAACCGTGCAGACTTGGCCCAAAGCGAACAATATCATACTAATATGAATTGTGGTGGGCTCGACAGTCCCAACAAGTGGTATCAAGAGCCTTTGGTTTTTGGTTGGTGTGTATAGATGGATACTAA